>VZSF01001890.1:270490-282709 GCA_013398295.1 Chionis minor | reverse complement strand
GCCCTCGGATCATCTTCGTGGCTGCGNTTCGTGGCTGCGTCTGGACCCACTCCAACAGCTCCATGTCCTTCTTACATCAGAGGCTCCAGAGCTGGTCACAGTATTCCAGGTGGGGTCTCCCCGGAGCAGAGCAGAGGGGCAGAATCCCCTCCCTCTCCCTGCTGGCCACGCTGTGGGGATGCAGCCCAGGATGGGGTTGGTTTCTGGGCTGTGAGCGCACGTTGCCGGCTCGTGTTGAGCTTCTGATCTACCAACACCCCTGAGTCCCTCTCCTCAGGGCTGCTCTCCATTCATTCTCCTCCCAGCCTGTATTTGTGCTTGGGATTGCCCCCACCCATGTGGAGGACCTTGCACTTGGCCTTGTTGAACTTCATGAGGTTATGATTCTTTGAGGCTGGCCCCAGGGGTCACGTGGGCCCGGCCCTATGAGGGTAGAGCTGCCACATGGGAAGGCGGGATGGGAAGGCATGGGTGTGCCCCTGCCACCAGCCCGTTCACTCCGGGAGGCTTAACAACACCCCAGGGGAAATCAGAAGCGTTTTGCTGACTCCGGGGTGCCCTCAGGTGAAACTGCACCGATGAACGGTGTAGGGTTTAATTGCAGGACGCTCTCGAGCACCCTGCTCCTTCCCCAGGTGCTGGTATTAAAAGTAACCTAAGAGACGGGAAAGGTTTGCACTCCCTGTCCCCTGGGCTGCCTGTGCGGCTGAGACAGCGTGTTGGGATTTAAGCGTGACGCCTGGTTTCTGCTTCTTTCAGGCCAAGAGGAGTGAGGTAGCTGGCAGGGACTGAGGTCCAAAGCGTGGGCTTAACGTCTGTGTCCTGGAAATAAGAACTACCGCCTTCTTTAGCTTGATGTCACCGGCCATGCAGCATTTGTGACACAGATTAATACAAAGAGAGGCTGAACTCTGAACTTCATCTCGTTTTGTTTACTTACCTGCTTTTGCCCAGCTGTTCCTATCCTGTGGCTTGTGAAGTCCAAAAAGTCCGGAAAAAGCGTTGAAGAATGAGTAAGAACAGCCTATTCTCACTATGCTTAAACTCATCAGGGCTACAGCTTTGCTGGAAACGAAGGCCACCAAACAGGGACGGGTGACAGGCACTGTAACTTTAGCTCCTCTGTTTTGCTCAGGAACAGCCTGGCTGGTGGCTGCACCTCTGTCTCCTCCAGCCTGTGGTCCATGGCAGCTTCTGCCTCTCTAGCCTCCCCAGGGTTTTTTCGCCTTTAGATACTCTCATCTATTTTCTGTGCTGTTCCCCGTTGTAAGCTCTGTTGCTCCGGTAGCTCTTCTGGAGGGCTGTAAGCGCAGCCAGCTTTTCATCGAGGTGAGACAATCAGAGCCACGTGCCATGGCTCTTTCTTGCAGAAAATGGCCCGTTGGTTTAAGGGTGTCGTTTAAACCCAGGCTGGAGGGGTATGGGTTTAGAAATCATGCCCTGCTTTACCTCAGGCTTGGATGCAATCTCTTTGCAATGAGGAAGCGGGAACAGTCCTCCTATGCTTTTTCAAAGATCTCCTAAAAGGAAATTGTTTCACATCTGATGGTGAAAGGATCCAAGAAGGTCTCAGTAGAGAAGCCCGGGGGAACGTGCCCATGCTGGGGTAAGGGCATAAATCATGAGGCTGTAGGACTGCTCCCTAGGGGACTTTATGGCAAATGAATCCAGACGCTCATGTCCGAGTGCCAGCGGACCCCTTAATTAGCTGTAGTGTAGACATAACTTCAGACCTTGCTTCATTTCCTGCTCCGGTTTGACATTACATCTCAATTAGAGGCAGTACAAAATGAAAGGGGAGAGCCAGCTCACGCACAGGATTCACAAGAATGATGCAGTGAGGTGACACCTAGGCCAAAGATCTCCGAGTTAATAAAAATCAAAACAAACCAAGGAGGTGGCAGTGAGGGCTATAAAGGACAAGAAAAGCAGCTGAACAGTTTATGTTGGTAAAAAAACTTTGGCTAGGTTTGAAATTCATGCTGTACCTCTAAAAACTGCCTAAAACTTTAATGTAAATCCACTCTGTGATCAAGACTGTTGTCTTGTCCTGTGGAAGAGAAGTGGTGATCTATAGAAACTCTCAAAGAGTTGCTATAAATACGCAAATCTGTGTATTTATTTATTATATTATTATATTTATCTATTGGCTCTGTTTTACTGAGGGCATTCACTAGTATCTCCTTAAAGAAGGAAAAGGATAAAAAATACTTTGTGTTGAGATTTCTCTTCTTGAAGAGATTACAAATTCTTCCAATGTATTAAGAAGCGGTGGTACCTTCTTTTTCTTTCACCAACAGCTCATGAGGAGATCCACCCTGGCTTATCTTTGACTCCTCTTTGCCTTGGGGTCAGGGCAACATTTTCTGAGGGACGTGAATTGTTGAGATGGTTGGGTCAAGTCTGGGCTGGACTCTGTTCAAAGCTCCTCTGTTCCTCAGACCGTCTTCCCGAGGCTATATGTACCCTTGGCAATTCGTTATGGTCCCTGCCTGCTTCGTTACGGATCTCTCATCCTTTGACTGTCTCCGTTCACACACAGTTTGGTTTTAGGGTGGATATCTGGAGCACCTCTTACTGGACAAACCCGTGGCTCACATGGAAGCTCACACTGTGAACTCTGCTCCTTGCATCCTTGGAAACTGTTCATCCGTACCACAAGAGGGTTCTTCCGAGTCTCCGATGCTCCGAGGAGCCCTTAGACTATGGAAACTGCTTAGCAGTGTGTCAGGAAAGCGGACAATTCCTTCCCTGTGCTGGTCCCTCGTCCATGCGATGATCTTTTTGATGACATCAGTACGTAAGATATTTTTAGCATGTGAAATGGGTGCTTTTCCAAGTTGTATTTCAGACTATCAATTTATCATATACAGCATTACTCTACTCATTAGAGTCAATTAGATCACTGCTGTAAATCCTTAGCTCAACTGTTTGTTTTCTGCTGCTCCTGTTTTGCTTTTCAGGGCAGTACTGTTGGTTTGGTACCATGATGGCTGTATATTTCTGTCTCACATGTGATTAATAAATGTTATATTTGCTGTCAAGGCTGTAGCCAGGCCGTTAAACTCTCCCAAAACCACTTGCAGAGTCTTGAGAGCTCACTACAACGGAGCTTGTGTCTGGAAGCAATAGTTTTACCCGTGTTTATCCTAGATCCAGGTTTCCGCAGACCTCTGGAACAACCCTACAGAGTTAACCACAAAGCTACTTTGAAGTAATTCGCTTCGCAGCGTTCCATAGGAAATCAAGAGTGAAAAGGGAAATCTAGAAGTTACTCAAAATCTTGGAACATTTGTAAAAGCCTCGTAAGTAATAGAAATACAAGCTTAAAATGTACACGAGGTGTTTCATTCCAATTTCTTGATGATTAAGTGATTACTCAGCTTTATCTGTTGCAAGCCAACTGTCAATTACAGGAAGATTATTGAAGGCAGCTCAGAAATACATCGTTTCGCTCAAACAGCCCAGATGTCATCTATTTGCTGGAGTGGTAAAGCTAATCAGAATGATTTCAGTTGCGCTCAGTTGTTGTATTCGGTTTATATTTAGCTGTTTTCAGGTCGTATTCAATACTTTATGGGTATCCAGTTTCACTTTTCTATTTGATATTAAAACAGGGGAAAACCCCGGCTCAGCCAGCATACACTTCCACTTGCACACAGGATACAGAACACAGGAGGCAGCCTTACAGCTGACTGACATTGCAGAAGAACTCATTTCAAATAACACAGGGCACAGACCACCCTTGGAAACCTTTTTCAGATAGGTACATGTTTCCTTTTATCCATCTTCAAAACACTATAACAAAAAAGACATTTGATAAAATTGCCTTTATACCATGACTAAATATGTACACTTCCAGTAAAGGGACCTCCACACCCAGTCTTACTCTTTTCTTCGTTTATTGAAGCTGTCCTTGACTTTTTGGAAGGGATTAGCCCATACAGTTCCCCATTCTCTGCCTCCACATTTGCTTTGTTTGTTTACAGGTATCTCCAGCTTGTCACATCCATAGGTCACCTTCAGATGCGCGACGGTTTGGGCTGGTAGCACTTCTGCGAAGATTTGCAAATTGCACTTCTCTGCAATTCTTGCAGTGGGGAAGTGGCCATCCCCTTCTTATAGTGAATTTAAGCCACTGATACGAGGCTTGCTGTTTCTTGTCTACCTTTCAGAACTGCCTAAGCAGTAGCACACAACCTCCAGGAGGTCCCAGACTGAGAAACACTCTGCCAGAGGGAAGATCGAGGAAGAATTGGAGGGTAGCGCTCCACCACAAGTGTCCAAAAGCTACCAGCAAAGACAAGAAAAGATAACAGGTGAGGCAATGGCGGAAAAAAAGCTCCTGGCAGTTCTAACCAACAGAATTCTTCAAAAGCGTATGATATTCATGCATTGATAGGGGTAAAAGACGCAGGTGGCGTTTTAGTCTGGTTTGTTTTGCTTTTTAGAGTCTCGCTTGATTAGTTCTTGTGGTAAGTCAGCCCTCGCAGTTCCTGTCTGCCGGGACAGACCTCTGTAATGCCCTGTTAAAATGCTTGGGAAAGTAGTGACATCCACATGGATGTTGCTGGTTAGTAAGGGCTAGTGTGGCTTTTAGAAATATGCTTGAAATAACTCTTTGAATGATAATCGTCCTCTGGTTTTGATCAAGGAATATTTAGGTGAATTGTTTAGGTTGTCTAAAGGATGCATGGGGCAATTCCTGTCCCATCAGCTTTATTATCTGTAAAACTGAGGCGGTGTAAAAAAGTCATTATTGCTTCTAAAAAGCTTTATGTGTAAGAAGAGCTAACTATTGGCAAGCTGCCTGGTACGGGAGATATCTGAGGAAAATTTTGTCGTTTCAGGGAACAGTGTCAGTAACTCAGCTTATGGCACTGCGTCATCAGAGCCCCTAATGAATCAGTCCCAAGATGTCACTAGGCAGACGGTGCTCTTTTGACAGCAGTGGCCGTTTGTGACTGTTAAAGAATTCAAAACACCTTGCAGGAAAATGATCATGCTTTTGTTGTTGTTGTTGTTGATATTTCTGTAGATGTTCTTTCTAGCACTTCAGCAGTACATCAAGCAGGGAACATACTTGCTCTCAGCATCCGTCGGCGCTACAGATATCCAAGCAGCAGACTCTTTACAGGAAAGATGCAGTAAGAGGAATAATCCCTGAAAATGCAGGCTGGTGAATCAAATTCCATGCGCTGAGTTTTAGATCCATGCAATGGCCTCTGTCCTCAGCCTGCCCCAAAGCAAGGTCTATCCTTCACAACCCTCGTTTTCAAGACATTTTAGCTGCATTCAAATTATAGGTGAATAAACATAACGGAGACACCCCCCCCCCCCTTTCCCAAACACCAAATAGATCTCGCTGGATGTAGAAAAGCTCATAAAAAACATCTATCTTTCTTCTATTTTTATGTGTACAGAAGATAAATGGTTGAGCGTAAAGTATTGTACTTCTGAGTTCATTAGCTTTTGTTCAACCCAGGCGAGAAATCTCTCAAAGTTGTTACCAAATGATCATACTTCCGTTTTGTCAGTTTGTTCCCTGCAGGATATGTCCATCTCGGAGAAAATACCCATCCAGGTGCGTTGGCTGCCTCAGGCGAGAGGTCAAGGATTGAATGGGTGATGGAGTCTTCAATATCTACACATCTCTGAGGGAGGGCCGCATTAATGAAAATGCTGCTGCATATATCTTACTGCTGAATAAAAGCATTATTTTCAGATGTTGTCAGTCTCCAGCCTGACACAGATATTAAATTCACACAATCTCTCTTTTAAAAGTGCGTGTGTGAGTAGATTTTGAACTACATTGTACCTTGCAATGAATTTTCATTTTTCAGCAGGCAGGTGGTTATAAATGTGTCTTAAGCTATTTCTCCAGCCTGCAATGTAGGTACTGTTTGAAAACATTTAGGGAAATAGAACATCTTAGTAGGAGCCGCAGCAACTTTTCATGAATTCGTTTTAGCTTGCATCAGTATTCTGAGCTACGAGGATTATAATTTACTAGAGAGACTCTCATTGGGAGAGGGGATTGAAGGCGGCGAGGCAGCAACCCTGTGAGTTGACAGGGATGCTAATATAACCACAGCAAAAGTTTAGAGAGCAGATCAGAGCAGCTGGGTGGGCTGATAGAGAGGATCAGGGCCGCCCAGAGGAGCAGTAAGAGGATCCAAGTAAGTGGATTAGTAGCATACCAAAGCACACATTACTTTTAGTTTCCAAACTCCCATTGATATTAGTGCAAGTGCATTTACTAATGTGTGGCAGGAGAAACGGAAGAGGATCAAGGCAGAAGCAAGGCACAGAGAGCAGCTCCCCCGTGGCAAGCCAGGAACGGCGAGAAGACTGGGCTGGGGAGGCACGGAATAATGTCCCCATGTCATTCTCAGTTGGGACTTAAAGGAGGACGGCTGTTGTCTGGGCTTCTCCATCCCGCAGCCCCGAGGAGCTGTCTAACCTTGCTAAATGCTATTGTTCCCGACGCTGATTCTGCATTCATTTTCCGCCCGTCGCTCCAGTGATGGACTCTCTCCATCGCTGCACTCTCACGTCTGCCTTCAGCTGCCCCAACTGAAGCACACTGACACAAAAACGTAGGTGCGATTTGTAGCGTAACCCTCGTTGAACTCTTCCTACCAGGGGGCTCACTGGGCTGCCGGACCCCCAGCGCAACATGCCGTGATTTGGGCCTGTAGCGTTCATCGGAAACGGGGGCTGCCGCGGTCAACATCGATTCCTGAACTAGCCAAACCTCAAACGTGCCCTCTCCTAGAACGCCAGCCGGGCTTTACACTGCATCTTTTTAGAGAGGTGGCAAAGACACATCCAGACTAAAATTTCTAAGCACTGCCACAAAAACCCCCAAAGTTCTAGGCAAAATAACGAGCCCTACGCACATTGCCCCCGGTTCCCTTGAAGCACCTCAGGTTGTAAGCGGGAAGCAGGGCAAAATTGGTGCAGCTCCCAATTTCTCCACGTTGCAGCGAAGCACAGGACACGCATGCGTATGGGCAGACGTTTTTTAAGTCTTCCACATTCATTTCCATAAAAACATTGTTGTCGCCTTCTCTTCTTTATCCTCCAACCACATCTGTTGCTTAGGCATCTTGGTCTCCCCACCCAACTCCTCCCAGAATTCAAATCCGAAAACTGGTTTGTCCTAGGGAAGAGTTAATACCTTAATATCCAATTATCCTCCAGGGATTTGATCAGAGGGGATGACCATCAAACTTTGACTTTTAGACTATACCGCCCTTCCTTGCAGTCTTAGTCCGAGCTGCGCATAAAACGACGGAGGCGAGGAAAAGCCCAGCCTTAAGAGTCAAAATGGGGTTTGCATTCTGATACAGAAATATACAGAGGGTTTGTAACCGCACACACAAAGGACACTTTGTACATAGATTCAGTTATATTCTTTATTGTTGAAACAGTTCTGGAATGTTTTGGTGGCCCTGAGCTGGCGAACAGATGAAAACATTGGTCCGTCCTGTAGGGGTTTTTTTCTTTTAATTTTATACGAGGAAGATTACCAAGCAGCAGAAGGGACAGGAAGCCATTTCAAAATAGTGTCCCAAAGGAAAAAAGGATAGAGACATGTCAAGTACTGTGACTAAAATGATACAGGAAGAACTTAAGGTGGAATCAGAAAACAAAGTAAGCTGCACGCCTTCGGATTTCTTTAGGACGTCCAGAAACCTACCTCTGTAGTGACCCAGTCTTCAGATAAGCCGACACGAAAGCCCCCTGAAAGGGCAGGTTTGTAGCAAGACCATCAACGTGACCTGTTGTCAAGCTGGGAGCCGAGAAAAAGTCCTGCCTGCGTATTTTGTACAGCCACAGAAACATCACTGGAAATCTGCAAGGGAAAAACGCTACCACGGTTTATAAAATCCTCGATGACATTCGTCACACGTAACTAACCAAAACAGCTAACCTATGAACCTGCCACCTATGCGGCTCCTCATCTCCAATTTACCTCTGCACCATTGTCCTGCTTCCTAACACCACACTGAACTTCTTCAGGCTCCAAGACAAGTAGTAATCCTGGCGCTATCATTAATACGACAGTCGACAGCCTCTTCCTACTTCTCCCGGCCTCACACGGACTCCTTGACATCCGACTTAAAGCCTCAGATCAAATCATCAAGCTTGTGAGACTTTTCCCAGTATAATTTTTCCAACCGAGAAGCTAAAGGAGCTCTTAGTGCACCCATATTAATTCTCCTCAGCTCTAGGATCCTTCAGTCTTCTTTGTCCTACACCATCCTACTTTCTGAATAATAATCAAAATACTGTAATTAACCGGACACACCCATGAGCCTGGAAGCAAAGAAAAAGCCTGGGACATCCCGATGTGAAGAGCACTGTTGCTGTTAATACCGAAGTATCACTAAATTAATTATATTTAATTGGTTAGCTCATGGTCTAGCATCTAAAATGAGAGAAAAAGCATTTTACAAACCAGAAAATTGTTGGGATAATTAGTATCAGTTCGAAGGGGGGGGGCGGTATTTTGAAAGTAACTTGCAGCATAATAAAACAGTAACGAGGGAATAGTCAGGGAGAATCATAGTGACTTGGAATATGTTGCAAGATAAAGCCCTTATTTAGTTAGATAATTTCATGGCATTTTGAAAAACACATTACTCAATTAATGGTTTGATTGAGGAAATACTTTGCAACTATTCATGAATATAGACAAAATGCTCTGAATTTTCTGTATTTTCACCAGAAAAAAAAAAGGAGCTATGGGTTCTTAATGTGTAATAGCAACAATCCGATACCGAGACATTAACTGAAATAAAACATGGAATTAAAAGCTGACTGCTGCTCAGAGCCGGCGCACTTTATCCTAAGTCACTTGGCTGCCACAGCGATGCAGCCGGCGACTATCTAGGCTGACACAAGGCAGCCATTCTAATGGAATAAAGATGACTTTCATCTCCGGGTTTCTCCAGCTAGAATAATGCGATGGTGGCCCGTGACAATCGAGCAGATGGGCCCAGTCCAGTTGTGGGACACCTACCCCAAAATGCCCCTCAACGGGCTCACAATTTACTGTACATGGGAGCCTTTGAGTTCTTGAAGTAGGTTTTTTTTAAGCCATCGCTGAGAAACATTAGGAGTAGAGGCCGGAAAGCTTGGTTTTCAGCTACCGGATCCTCCTACATGTTGTGTGGATCACTAGAAGACTTTGACCTGAAGTCACCTTGTCCCAGTTTCTAATTCACTTTTATGCAAATGAGATGACAGGATCGGGGCATAGGTATCCAAACCGGCTAACACTCTCAGAAATGAAAACTGCACGATTTACTCATATGAATAACCATAATTAGGTTTGCTCGCAAGACCGGGCTTATTCTGCACATAGAAAAGACTGAATCTCTTTAATTCACAAGAAGAGAAATACTAATAAAAAGGGGATGTGCTGACTCTTGTAAAACATTACTTGAAATGGCAGCGTGCAGCATTCAGACTGAAATGTCATTTCGAATCATGAGCGCCCCTTTAAGCAAAAAAATCCAACAGAGAGAAGGAAGAACTAAAAGGAGAACAAGAGCACTGCCATCACTTTTCCATAAATTATACCCCAACATGTTTTGCAAAATTGAGTAACGGAGGAAAACAGAAAAGACCTTTTTATTTTTGTAGCACATTCCTTTGGCAAATGCAGGATAAAGCCTATCATGTGAGTTGAACAGTAAATGAAGGCCTTATGCTTTATAAAAATTCTCCTATTGTCCCAGGAAGGATGAGAGTCAAACGCAACAGTTTCAGCAATGCTCTAAGTCTTGTAAATAAAGTTAGCAGGCAGGAATCAGCAGACTGCTTGGGAAGGGGAAAAAAAAAAAGAAAGAGAAAATACTCTTTTTGTACACAAAATTTAGGCACGCTGCTGCTGCATTTCAGACCTGACTTCACTGCGCTGTACCAGAGATTAATTGGACCCACACAATTTAGCAAACAGCGTTATGACATCCATCTACCTTTGCTGCTTCAGCATCCTCCCAAAAATATATAATGCAGGATTTTAAATAGTACGTTAGCCCAGTTTCCTTTCACAAAGTCTTACAGCGAAGTTTAGGAAAATTCCAAAAGTAGCATATTGATTGCCTCTGGGATTTTCCACTTAGCAATTTAATAGAAAATTACACCCTTACCCAATCTGTGAGGTTTCCATAACCTCCCTCATGAATTTAATTTTCCAGAGCCTAATAAATTTTACCATTAGGCATATTTTCTCATATTGCTTCACCATTAAGCCCATTTCCTGAGTTTGCTTTTTCGGAACCAGGGTATCCTGTTTGCACAGCATTTGGGCAGCACCCCGCTCAAGAGAAGGCCCATCCGACTTTGTCTACGCTCACAGTTAGGATATGAAATCGCTATTGTTAATATTCAATTTGCTTTCCTCTTACTCATTTTATGTCATTATTCCAAGCGATAGGGTCAGTCAATATTACTGGAGCCAATGGGATTCTCCTGGGTACTCTGACGAGACCAAGGGAAAAATCTGCATTTGCATCTGTTCGAGTAGGCGTATGCAAGTATCACATAAGCTTCTCCTTGTCAAAACACAGCCTGACTACGCTTAAAACACAAGATGACGATCAGGAGCTGTGTTTTCAGTTATCGGTAGTCATAACTGTAAAAACCTGGGTCCCTCCTCTACAGGCAACAGGCAAAAGCACTCTCGACTGTAAAAAAAAAAAAAAAAAAANAAAAAAAAAAAAAAAAAAAAAAGGTACACAAACTAATTTAGGCAAAAATACTCTTGACTGTAAAGAAAAACCCGCTACACCAGAACGGAGTTTAGCACCGTAAGCGAACTGGAAGTATGGCCGAAGGCGTCAAGTGGTGATTAAACCAAAGCACCGATTCCAGCCGTGTTTGGGCCATCCCTACGGCTGCGGTGGCCTCCTGGGGACCATCGGTGACCTCCTGGTGACCATCATCGGCGGGTCACAGCATCATCCCTGGGGTTGGGAGGGACCTCTGGAGATCATCTGGTCCAACCCCCCTGCCACAGCGGGGTCACCCAGAGCAGGCTGCACAGGATGGCGTCCAGGCGGGTTGGGAATGTCTCCAGAGTCGGGTTGCCAGAGCCGCTACATCTCACTCCTCCGGTGGACTGAGACTCCATTCCTCTTGCTACGACCGTCCACGTTTAAGGGATGTGGGCGAAGCTCAGCGTCCCTCAGCGCGCTCCTCCGGGCCTTGCCCCGTGACACAACCGGGCCCATCGCTGCGATAATTCCTGTAAAACAGGGAATTCGGGGATAAGCACCCCCTAAGCGTCACCTTCGGGGTTCTGCCCGCTTCCCGCACGCCGCGGCCCCACCGGCGCCAAGTTGACCCCCAGCCCCGCCGGACCTCGGCCCGGCAAACCCCCGCGGTGCCGCTAACGGCGGGGAGTTCCCTCCACCCTCCTCCAGCCCCCTCAGGGCACCCGCCGCCGCCGCCGGGCCCCGCGGAGCGGGAGCGGAGCGGAGCGGCCCCCGAGCGCCCGGCGGCGCAAGGCCGCACCGAGAGGCCGCCGCTCCCTCACGGCCGGGACCCCCCGAGGGGCGGGAAGGGGGAAGCTGTGGCGGCGGCCGGGGCACGGCAGGGGGAGCGCGCAAGTGGCCGTGAGGGGAGTGCGGTGTGTGTGTAGCGTGTGTGTGTGTGTGTGTGTGTGAGGCGAGGGGGNGACCCGCTGTCCCCTTCCGTGCCATGCACTGGATGCCCCATCAGACTGGAGCAACTTCACGAACCGAACCGAGCGAAGACGGCAAACAGTTACGTGCCAAAACCTGCTGCGTCGGCAGTCACCTGTTTGCACACCGTTGCCGCAGATATGGTGGTGTCAGCTTGGAGAGTGCGTTGGTGCTTGGTGGCGTGTGTGTGTGTGTGTGTGTGTGTGAGGCGAGGGGGGCGGAGGCGGCGGGAGGGGGGACACAAAATGGCGCTGCCCTCTCAGCCCCTCTTTCTCCATCCAGCCCCGCTCGCCGCCGCCCCNCCGACTTTGGCAGCGGGGGGAGCGGGGCGTTATGAAACCCCCCTCGCCTCTCCCGCCCTGCCCCCGGCTGTTATTTAACTCCGCAATCCTCTCCTCCAACTCCCCGAAACCATTGCACGCCTTTTATTATCTTTATTTTTTCTTTGTAATCTCCCCTTCCTCTTTTTTTTTTCCCAAATTTTAATTTTTTTAAATTATTTCTCTCCGTGTGTGTT
>VZSF01001890.1:204426-269749 GCA_013398295.1 Chionis minor | reverse complement strand
GGGGGGCCGCGGGCGTTTAACTTTTTCGCTTGGGGGGGGGGGGTGTGTTTGCTTTTGGAAAAGAGGGTATTTTAAAAGGGATCGTGGGGGGGAAATATTTGGATTCATGTCGGGGAAGAAGCACAGCTCTGTGTTTCAGTCTTGTTGGGGTTTTAATAATAGTAATAATAAAAAAAATACAGCCGCTGGTAGGCATTTTAACAGGTGGGCTTCCCAGCCCTAGGGATTTATTTTGGTTGGGGATTTATCCCTTCTCCGGCCAATGAGATCTTTTCACCCTGATGGATTTGATTTGAGATTTATTTTTTTTTTTCCTTTTGTGTTTCCGAGTATTGGACGGGAATATCTCCATGAAATGCCGTGTGTGTGTCCTGCATGCCAAGTTCAAGGCAGGTGACTGCTTGGGTGTAATGTCACACTTGGGAAAGGGGGGTACAGGCACAAGCATGTGTCAAGACTTTTTGTCTGGAGAGCGATGTCTTCGCAGGCACCCGGCAAAATCACATCCGATGCGAAGAAATTTGAAGATGGATATAAGCTCAGTTGGTAGGAATAGTAAATAGTGACTGCTCTGTTGTCGTAGGGGGGTCTGGAGCATCGGGCATACTCCCAGTTAAAAACTAGAGGGCCAGTGACCTGTCAGACTTGCCTGAAAAGTGTTTGAGGTCTGTGTGCATTAGCAGACCCATGGAGTGGTTTAATTTCTATGGAGAAGGGGTTTAATTTGTGGGATTTTGATGTCAAACGCGGTCCCGACTTGGAGGCGGAATTAGTGCACGACCAGGCTGGAGCCTGGGGGGCTGAAAGTGAAACACGTGGAAAAGCAAAACTGAAATTGAAGACTCGGTTTTATTTCTGTCCTAATGGAGCTGTAAAAAGAATATGTGTGCTATCAGAAACAGATGACTATTTTGCAAATTCTCGGTTGCTGCTTGTTACAGGTTTAGATGTGCCTCAGTGTATAAGACAATCTATTTAACCTTGTTTTAATAGGTAAATTCAGTTATGGTGGTACATTACTGGTAATTCCTATTTTATCTGGGGTCTCATTTTGGATGTGCAAAGTCAAATAGAAAGCTACACTGAAATCACATCCTAGAGAGAAAATCGTGTCTTTGTACTTTGAGAATGCAGGAGGTAAAAATCACATTTTGCATGTGAGTCTGCACTTGCATACTCTTTTTCTATCACAGTTGATTAGAAAGATAATTATATATAAATAGTTGTCTCTTGTAATTGGCCTTTGCCTCTTGCTGGAGTCATTCCGTAATGTCACAGTTTAGTGTTTACTGTTGTGAAATTGATATGGATTTCGCAGCGCCTGGACTGTGACATCCGAGGCAGAAGGAGGAAACCAAAGAGAAAAGGGTAGGCTGTGTCGGTTTGTTGGTAACACACCATCTGTTAACAATGTGTGTCTGTAGAGTGCTTGTTCTGTCCCAAAAAAACCCCCAAAACTTCAGAGGACCTTATCGAGACAATCAATAATGACCAGATCGAGAGGAAATCCATTCCTGCACTAAAAACACAGCCGCCTCTGGGGTGAAATGTGGTGACTTTAAGGCAGCAGCTGTAGATCAGAAGGATATTGTGACCAGCTGGATGTACGGAGGGAAGTGCTAGAGAAGAAACCACATGTAATCTATGTGTCTAAGGACCGTGAGTCTGTAAGTCATTTAATTCCTAGTTTCCACATACTCCCAGCAGATCTTGGACACCCTTGAGAGGATGAAAACGCAGAGTATGATGTGTTGACCTTGGCTGGCCACCAGGTGCCCACCAAGTTGCTCCATCACTCCCCCTCCTCAACAGGACGGATAGGACAGCTAACGATCGGCATAAATCCCGTAGTTTCAGCCTTAAGAAAGGAGCCTTTACTTCCTCAATGTCATATCTCAAACTTCACCTTTAACCGTTTCACTTGTTGGGCGTGCTTGGTTGGTAGAGGAACCCTTTGCACAGCACCTCATCCCTGACCTCTTCAACTCCCCGTTGTGTTTTTTTTTTGCTCCTCGTTTTCTTTCCAGGCCCTTTTCTTTCCTTTGTGTTACTGCGTTAGGCTCCATTCTTGTGTACACGTTGGGTTGTTCCTCCTCTCGTGCCCTCGAGACAGTTGTGCTGTACAAATAAACAGCACATTACAAAAAAAAGTTTGGCTTCCAGGAGACCTTTCTGATCCTGTAGCTGTTTTGTCAGAGGTGCAGGTGTGCTGCTCGTGAGAGGAGGAGCTGCTTATGCCGCCCTCCGTTTCTGTTGTGCCTTTGAAGTGAATCCCCCAAAGTGCACTTCCACGAGTTAATCTCTACCTCGCTTTTTGTGAGGCAGGTAAACATAAAAACCAGTTTATGGAGTGAGCGGCTGAGAGCGTTGGGAACTGGGAGGGTGCGAAAGGAGTTAGGTAGGGAGGTGGCTGTTTCAAGACAGTGAATATATTGTTCAGTCTTGAGCGATTTGCCGAAGGACAAAGTGTGTGCCAGTAGCAGAGTCAGAAAAAGAATCCAGGAGAGCTGCCTTTAGACATTTTTTTATTTTCCTCGGACTTACTATTCCCTCTATACATACATGTAAACAAAGCTCTGGTTTTATTGAACACCTGTAGTAGAGACCTTCGCAGAAAAATATTCTTTTATTTGAAATATAAATTCAGTGGTGAGTTTTGTTTTTTTTTTAATCCTGGTAAACATCTCTATATGTAACATCTCTGAATATGAGATGCTAATGTTTATTCTTAGGGTCATCGCAGATGTTAGTTTTCAAAGGTGAATATCCTGATGGGTCCCTGATCCTGCTTTCCTCACAATTCAGAGGCCAGTGACACAAATATGATTTAGTATAGCTGAATGATGCGGCCCTGATGTATGTTGCTGATTTTTCTGATTGAGGTGAAGTTTGAAAGTTTCCCTCAGTCTCGGGAAAGGTAAAGTTTTCATTATAAATCTGCTTTCCATCTGTAAAGCGAGAAGCCAGATAATTGGCATCTGGTGGGATAATTTGCTGTGAAAATGAACACAGTAATTTAGGGCAGGCATAGCTATTCCCTAAAATCTGTGAAATATTTGAGCTGAGTCTCTCCAGTGTGAGCGAAGTTGGTGGTTGGTTGGTGATTTTTTTTTTTGGTTTGTGTGTTGTTTTTTTTTTTTAGGAGGTGCTGATACAGAGCACATTTTCTGTGGTTAATTTGATGTACATGAAATAAACTGCAGATATATTGATAAATTATGTAGTAAAAATGTAGCAATGTGTTCAGTGTTCATTTTTTCCAGATCACTTGAGTTCTAATTTTTTTTATCGTTTTTCATTCCAGATTACCATCATGAGATATATAAGATCTCTGACTACAGCAATGATGTTAATGGGGAGACCAAAGAAACACAACCAGTTTTTTTAGGTATGTGCTTGTGTTGATTAATTTCCGAGCAACATAGCGTGGCCATTTGCAATTAGGGAGGAAAAAAAAAATCTCTGTGCAAGCACAGGAAGCGCCTGCAATTGTTTAATATGACGTTCTTTTCAAGACCCTTTTATTCTACGAATTGCCAATATATCCTTTATTAACACTGCTAAAAGTTGTAATTTCAGACATAAATGTTTATTAGTGTCTACACACAGTGCTAATTATCACTCACTCAGAGAGCCAGATGCTGACTCTGCAGTTTTGCAGCTCTGTGCTCACCCCATTTACATTGCATATTCGCTGGCATGCTTCACTGGCAATAGTTTGTGTAATTGGGGTATTACATCTTTGACATCTGGATAACAGAAATTCAATTTCCAGGAAGCTGCTATTTGTTTGGTTTTGCTTCTGCCTTGGGTGGGATAGAGGATTAATGTGCTGTCTTAATGTAATGTCCTTTCACCTCTGTAGCTTGCCTGCTAATCCTGCCATGGCAAAATTAAATTAAATCAACAGTTAAAAATGCGTAAAGAAAACAGAGAAGTAATATAGAGTCTGCAACATGATATATACTACAGCGTGACAGGACTGGTTGCCAGTGAACCTTTATTTTTCTTATCTTTGTGCTTATTGTCCCGTATGACTCTTAAGCTGTGGAGTGCTGCTTCTTTTCCTGCTTCCAACCCCCTCCTGTCGCATCTGGGAGATCTCTTGGCAAAAATTTGGGGAGCGAAATTCAGAGGAGGAAGGGCCAGAGTTTTCAGCGACAGTAATGACTCATGCTGTATGAAGCAAGTTCTTGGACACCTTGCTCAGACTTTGGAGAAAGCGAGTGCATTTGCAGCGAGAAATTTGGAGGTGTCTCCTGCACCAGGAGCCTAACAAATTTTGTAGGGTGATTTAAGGTTTCTGTAGCTTATGCATGTTGCCCCCTGGAGCCAGCAAGAAGCATTGGTCCCCAGCGTGTGAATCGGCACCTGAGCTCAGTCTGCACGCAAAATGCCTTTGTGTCCTTAATTCAGAGTGCCACGTCCTCTTCTAGAGGTCAGCAGCAAGCGGGAGGAAACAGGAGGACGTCTTGGGCAGTGAGGAATCTTCCAATGGTTGGAGTATTTACATGGGGGTGAGAGCTGCGTTAAATTCCCTTCTCAGCTTCTCCCCATTAGGATTTTGAGCAAATATTTCTTCCCTACACCCATTTCCAGGGAGAAGCGAAGGTGGCTGCTGTGCTTTCTGTTTGGATTTTGTGTTCTGTGAGCGCTTTTGGTGAAGTCTGATAAACCTGATGGAGTGAACTCCACCGGAGGTTTACTTTGAATGCTTTCTTGTCCAAACCTAAATCATGATAAAGCTTTGGCAGGAGTTAGGCATCTGGTTGCTTAAGCCAGGATGCTTCTAAGAACGTGCAGGAGTCTGTTCTTTGACATTTGTGCTGTGAGTCAGACCAGTTGGTTTTGATCTTGGTTTGGCTGTGTTGTCTTTGGGTTTGTTTTGGGTATTTTTTCCGTGTATGCCCAGCTTTTCATTGTGACTGAATGTGCTCTGGCATTTAAGTGCCTAAAGTTGACCTATTTCAAGAGCTGGTCAGAATTTAACCTTTAAGAACATGAGTCCTATCAAGGATCTTCCTTATCTGCCCAGAGTTGCAGTCCTGGGAGCCCACCTTCAGTTGTGATGAAAAGAAAAAGGTGCTATTTCCAGGTGACGTCCCGACTGTCCAACTTTCAGATTTCCTCAAAGCCTGCTGTTTTTGACAAGACTGAATGACTGTGCAAGTTTTTTTTTGGTGGTTTTTTTTTTTTTTCCTTGGGAGTTGGATTCAATTCAGTAAGTTACTCAGCGCTCACAAAACCTTCTCCACTTTTAATCTTCAGTAGGTTTCTTTGGTGTCCACTCTTATCCAGATTCCTAGTGATAAAGGCACTGACCTGAGATGTAGGGAAAGCAGTGCCAGGGACTGAACTCAGCGGAAGGCACTTGAAATCTGGGCTCCCACCTTTTGACAGGGATGTGGGATGAGTGGTGTTTGGTGTTCCCAGCTTTTCTTTAAAAAAATTTCACGTTGCGTGGAGTAATATTTCCTTGTGCGTCAGGGACGGTGGGATAACAAGCTTTCCTCAGCTTAGTGTCCTGTCCGCTGATAAGGAGCTTCAGGGTATAGTCGCTGCTTCACTCGATTTCATTATTTTATGCCAAAATTCATCCCAGAAGGACGTTCACTCCAGCTTGTTGGTTTAGAGTCAAGTTTGTTCTCCAGTTCAGGTGTTTTAACTGATTCATGGGATCAGCTGTTGAAACCTGATTGTGGTGCAGCCTTTAGTATGTGAATGGATGCTAAGATACATCATCGAAACTGTCACCTTTAGAAAAGGGGAAATATTAATGCCGTTATATGAGAGAGTGAAGTTTTATCTGGAATAGGATGTACGTGTGTTTTGGTTGCACTGTCAAGACTGAACTCAAACCAAAGAGATGCACTGTTGAGAAGAGGGGAGCTTCTAGGGCAAATGAATAAATCACAAGAACCCAGTTTGTTTAACATGCAGATAAATTAACAATCAAGCATCAGGAAAGACCTGTTGAACCTAGGTAGTCTTTTTTGTACCAGCACAGATGGCCAAAACATGGATTTGTGTAAATGTAGGCTGAAAATTGGAGGAAGTGCCAGGGCAATTAGAGGAACATGGTGCTGGAAATGCCCTTTGATGGTTGCAACGGTGTAAAGTTCAACTGTTTTTTGAATGGATCTTGGTGAGCGGAAAGTAGCTTACGTGATGCAGTGGTGGAGTTTGCAAAATTTAGGGTGCAAATATCGCTACTGAATTTTGCAGGTGAGGACCGGCATCTTTTTGTCTTGAAGGGAAAGGCTTAGTTATCTGATACCAGGAGAGACTGGTTGACCTGAAAAGGGTGAGGCAGCCTGAAGTAAAGTGCTTAAACCTTGAATTTAGACAAGATTTAAGACAGATGTGACTTCAGCTTTTACCAGTTTTCGGCATAAACCTTCTGTCACAAGGCTGCTAGCCCAGACTGAGATATACAAGCCCATGAGGGGACCGTACAACCTTATCTTGTGGACAACGCTGGTAAAACCTAGCTTGTCTATACAAAAATACCTTTTGCATACATCACATCGGTTTTTTTCAGTCTTAATATTTTATTATTATCACCAAAAAAGCGGAAATATAATATACCTCCAGACTGAGTGGTTTTTATAATGCTTTCAACTTGAAATTCAGACTCTATGTTTGAAAGGTTAATGTAGAAAACTAATTATATTATCCTGGTAACCAAATGTGTGATGAGACATTTGTCTGTGTAATTAACAGTGAAGAACTTTTATAGTTTCATAAAATTGAATGCTACGCGCTTGGAGCATTTGTTTTGAAGAGATGTCCAAAACAGAGATGTTTATGACTGATATAAAGTGGAACTGAAATGTACTGTAATGCAGGTGTCTGTGCATTTTACAGCATTTCGCATTGTTGAAATGGAAGGCAGCAGATTAATAACTGCGCTATGTCACGGTAAAAATAAATAACGTGTTCTTGGAGCAGGGGAGAGATGCATAAGTTACTCACTAATTTCAAGAATTTATTCTGTCCCAGAAGTAATATCCTTTGCAATTTATTCAGAGAGAAAAAGGGTGACTTAACACAACTCTGAGAAGTTACTTGTTACTTTTAACAGAATTATATTGATTGTTGCACTAGTAGATTCTGTAATTAAGACTGCATAAAAGTTTATTTTGTGTATCTGTGTTCTCCAATAATCTAACTTTTTAAAGCATTTCCCTTTGGGGCTGAAGCATGATTTTGACCATTTGGGATATTTCCAAGAACTGGGGGGAAGTTGTTGCGTATCTATTACTATTTTTTAAATTATATGACCTTGTTAATATATAGATCTGTTGAAAAATTGCTCACTTGTGCTTTCCTGAGTGATTTAACTGTTGCAGTGTGGCATGGAAGCGTGTAACTTATGCTTCTGTATCTGCTCCTGTTGGGTTTTTCCCAAAGCTCTTCAAAAGACTTATTTTCCGGTGGTGATCCAGCTTCCAGAGAAATAAGCCCCCCAGATCCTGAGTGGTCCCAGGGTCTGATCCTGAGTGGTCCCAGGGTCTGATCCTGGGTTTGATTCTGCAGATAGCTTTGCTTACATTAGTGTTTGTTTAGTGCTTATTAACTTTCTGCGTCTCGCCGTAGGCAGGGTTGTCAATCAACCTGTGTACTTCCATGTTTGGTTTGGGAGTAAGGGGTCTAATTTGAGGGTAATCCAGTTTTGCTGCAGATATAATCATAGTGCTTTGTGGTGACATGAAGATAGGTAAGTGCTTTCAAAAGGCAGTTTAGGGCTCTGCTAAGATGCCTCAACTCAGACAGCTTAAATGTTCCTGTATGTTAGCTTAGGGGCGTCACCAGCTCATAACTTGTGTGACCCTCTGATGTTGGCCGTGACCACTGCTCTCCTGGCTGACTTGGGGTTCAGATTTTTAATTTGCAAAGCGTGTTGTTCCCTGTGTTACTCGTTCGCTATAGGTTTCTATATGCCAGCAAAGACTGGGGATCACCTCTTTGAGAAACGCGTGCTTACCCCATCAGTTTAGCTACACCAATCCCCGCTTCAAATTATCCACAGAGCAGTCACAACAACTTCCCATGTGATTTAGGAAACCTTTGGTCCAGTAAGGAATCATGCACATGGCTCCTCTATTTTCCCCGTGCTGACCTTCACAATTCTGTATTTCAGGATCACTTGCGGTACAAAACGACAGTGGCAAAAATGTCTTGAAAGTTACAGTTTGATGTGGGTAGAGTTTTGCTGGGAAGGGATGCTTAGAATCATAGAACATTAGGGGTTGGAAGGGACCTCTGGAGATCATCTGGTCCAACCCCCCTGCCATAGGAAGGACACCTCCCACTAGACCAGGTTGCCCAAGACCACATCCAGCCTGGCCTTAAACACCTCCAGGGATGGGGCCTCAACAGCCTCTCTGGGCAACCTTTCGTAAACAGTTATGTGATCCCCCCTCAGGTTTCTCTTCTCCAGACTAAAAAAACCCAACTCCCTCAGCCTTTCTTTGTAGGAAAGATGCTCCAGCCCCCTCATCATCTTCATAGCCCTTCGCTGTCCCCTCTCCAGCAGCTCCCTGGCCTTCTCAAAGGGGGGAGGCTCCCTTCTAGGCTAACTGTCCTTTAAGGAAACGCTTGAATACCGTGTGACGCCCGGGAAGGTGTTTTGGTGAGGTTGGCCTGCCCCCCCCATTCCTTGAGCTGCTCTGAATTAGCCCTTGCAAAACGGTCAACCGCGGCAGCTGAGTTCTGCTGGCCGTCTTCCAGGAAGGGCAGCATTCAAGTGGTGTCTACTAAACTGCTGTTTAATATGTTTGATTATATAACCCCGTGGCAATTTTTTTTTTTTTTATTGAGCTTTCAAGCCGTTTGCATCGACTTCCACTTTTTCTCACCTCTGAAGCTTCATTTCCTTACAAACCAGCTGAATGTTGTCAGCTCACATGTGCCTGTCTGGCTGTCAGCGTTGCTCCTATCCTCCCGATGGCTTTGGAACTCATCCACCAATATCAGCCTACTTTGACACAGAGATGGAAATCTGTGAGATGCAAAGTACCTTCAGCAGGCAGGCTGATGGGGGGAAAAGCCCTATTTCTGTATCCAAGAAAGGAAAAGTTTCTGTAGGAGTTTGATCTGCCAAAACAAAACTCAACAAAATTAGACGCTAATTCGTAGAAAATCAAACTGTGTTAAAAAAAGTCAACTACCTATGAATATTTCCCACAAAAAAAGAAGATAAACATAAATGTTAAAGGAATTAATTGCAAAATATTGGGCCAGGAAACCATTATGGTTATTTGTTTATATAAGTCAAAGGAAGAAAACATCAAAACCAGATGATGGTCCAACCTTAACTCTATTCACTCATTTATACACTTTAAAACAGATCTATTAATTACAGGTGTGGTTACCACTTCTTTAATACTGGAATAAAATTAATATTTTAACGTAATGGGTATAGTTGCATATCATTTTATCATTCTTCGTAGCACCATGATAATATTTGACAAATCATTTGGAGAACCATAATAACTTGTTTGTAGGTAGTGTGCTATATTTATATTAAGTTGAATAAGCATAATAGTGACAAAATGGTCAGGCATCTAGGGATGAAGAATGGTATTAATGAATTATCGATAGTATTTTTTTAACTGGAGCTATTTACAGGTCTGTTGCTTCAGAGAGGTGCACACTTAGCATGTGGATGCTACTTCATCCTAGGACAATTCTGGTTTACATTTGTGCATTTGTAATTTTCAACATTCTTACAACTTTCAAAGTAGGAAGTTTTTGTACTGTGCATGCCTTCAGTAAGGAAAGAGCTTGATACGAATTTGGGGGAAATTATTTTTCATGAATATTTGATGCAGCATTTGTGAAAGGGCTTTGTTTTGCTTTTTTTTGTTTTCTTTAGTAAGATTACAGTCAGGCCATGTGGAAAAAATGGATTGTGTATAAGGGGCCATCACAAAACCAACTCCAACAGTAATTTCAAAAAATTGTTAATACATTTTTGTTATGACTCATCATCTTTACATGTAAGTCCCTAAATAGGGCTGTAATTTGCCATACTTATTTATTTTGAGTAATATTTTGTAAATGTTTTAGTGTTTTGCAAATACCTGGTTTCAGGTAAAACAAAAGGGATTACGTGGGGAATCTAAATGGCAAAACCTGTAGCCTGCCGGACGGAGGCATCCCCATCTCCTCGGGAGAGGTGAGGACCCCTGGTACGTGTACAGGGAGAGGCTGAAATCGCAGAATGGTTTGGGTTGGAAGGGACCTTAAAGATCATCCAGTTCCAACCCCCTGCCATGGGCAGGGACACCTCCCACTAGACCAGGTTGCTCAAAGTCCCGTCCAACCTGGCCTTGAACACCTCCAGGGATGGGGCATCCACAACTTCTCTGGGCAACCTGGGCCAGGGTCTCACCAGCCTCATGGTGAAAATTTTTTTCCTGAGATCTATTGTAAATCTCCCCTCTTCCAGTTTGAAGCCATTACCCCTCCTCCTATCACTACATGCCCTTGTAAAAAGTCCCTCCCCAGCTTTCCTGTAGCCCCTTTAGGTACTGGAAGGGGCTATAAGGTCTCCCCGGAGCCTTCTCTTCTCCAGGCTGAACAACCCCAACTCTCCCAGCCTGTCCTCACAGCAGAGGTGCTCCAGCCCTCGGATCATCTTGGTGGCCTCCTCTGGACCCGCTCCAACAGGTCCAAGTCCTTCTTGTGCCAAGGGCTCCAGAGCTGGACACAGTATTCCAGGTGGGGTCTCCCCGGAGCAGAGCAGAGGGGCAGAATCCCCTCCCTCTCCCTGCTGGCCACACTGCTGGGGATGCAGCCCAGGATGGGGTCCGTTTCTGGGCTGTGAACGTTGCCGGCTCGTGCTGAGCTTCTCATCCACCAGCACCCCTAAGTCCCTCTCTTCAGGGCTGCCCTCCATCCATTCTCCTCCCACCCTGTGTTTGTGCATGGAATTGCCCCCACCCATGTGGAGGACCTTGCACTTGGCCTTGTTGAACCCCATGAGGTTGGCACGGGCCCATCTCTCTAGCCTGTCCAGGTGCCCCTGGATGGCATCCCTTCCCTCCAGCACAGAAATATGCACTGTTCCTCTCACACCGCAAGATCTGTCTCAGGAGGCTCTTCACAGATAGGTAATGCAGATTTTTATGTAATAAACTATTTATTTTTTTTTCAGTGCTTGATTATCCAATTCAGTGTTTAAGAAGGAAGGCTGGCTGTTGTGCTGGACATGTAGCTTGAGCTGTTTGGTTTTCTCTCTGTGCCTCATCATCCTTTTTTTTTCTTTTTTTTTTTTTCTTCTTCCCATTTTTAAATTACGTGGTTATTATCTGTGAAAATCGTCAGCAGTAGAATAGCTGATAACAAAATACTATCATTGGGCTCTAGAGCTAATAGCCAGACGAGATAATCAGGGAGCAAGACATTAAATGTGTTTCTGTCCCTGTGCCTGCCTGTGAGTTCAGCTGGTGTAGTATCAGCTCGTGTCAGAAGGCCACTGCTGTTGCTGGCCAGTTACGAATTAAAAGCTGTAAAAAGTTGTAATTGGGAGGGGGGGGGTGTAAACTTGTACTGAAGACTAAGTCAAACCTGTAGCCTCTATGTTTTCAGTGGCCTTCTTTACAAAACTGAA
Source organism: Chionis minor (assembly GCA_013398295.1). Classification (NCBI taxonomy): domain Eukaryota; kingdom Metazoa; phylum Chordata; class Aves; order Charadriiformes; family Chionidae; genus Chionis; species Chionis minor. Next base: position 258,129 of record VZSF01001890.1, on the reverse strand, counting down.
GACATATTTTTGTGGGGGGGAAAAAAAAACCACAAAAAACCAAACAAAAACCCAGCAAAAAAATGACGAAATAAACAACCCCCAAACAAAACAACAACAAAAAAAGCCAAACAGAGGAAAAAAAAAACCTCCAAAAACAACCAAACCCAAAACCCAACAAACGGTTTCGCAAAGGGGAATTCTCCCTGTTTAAAGCAGGGAGCAACCTAAACAGAAAGACATGCTTAGGTAGGATGCAAGTTTAAGGTTTGCTATAACGTAAACGTAAGGGTTTTTTTCTATTTAGGAGTAAGTATGCTTATGTCCGTGTATAGGAAGGCTTCTGTATGAAGGAACAAGGGACCAGAATCAAGGCTGAATAAGCTCAATTAACATGAATATTTTATGTAATTGGATAAGGGAAATTTAATCTTTCCAACAACCTGTCACCCGACCAGCCATGTAGCACCACGCAGTCACTACACCCGACGGGAGGAGGTGGCTGGGAAGCTTTTTTTGATACTCAGCTACGTTTTGCTATTGAATACAAATCCAAATTACCAACGCAAAACTCTGAGGGCCTGGTGTACTGCTAAATGGTACAATGACAAGGGATTGCTTCACGCTCCGGTGTTCTGGGAGAGTTTGAAGCTTGGATACAGTCGGATACAGCCGTGTACAGGAGAAGGGCAGTCTTCAGTGTACGGGTCCGAGTATCTCGATAACTGGAGCCCAGTAGTACTCCGCGGCCTCTCGAGGTTGGGAACTGCAAACAGTCAACCCCTGCTTGGGTTGGGGCCAAAACCCATCATTTTAAAGGAATTGGGGCTGTGATTTGTTAATTAAATCACACCCACACGCATTAATCCGCAGGCAAACCCAAAAAAACAAATACGATCCAGAACTTCCTTGCTAAGGGCTTTTCTCGCCGCTCTAGCTGGAGTGGAAACGGTGCTGGAGTATCTCTGTACAGGGTTGACAAATATTTTTCTAAGTTTGGACTAGGAGCTTTCTTGCAAACCGCCCACTCTCCTTGCCGGATTGGGGTGGGCTGGAGCCAGCTGGCAGCGTCCCAGGGAACCGGTGTGCCGGGTCAAGCGGGAGATGCTCTGATTCAGCGGCGGCTGGAGCGGATCGTACAGCTCATCTCCCCTTCTGCTTACTGGAGCCATTATCCCAAGGGCAAAAATTCCCTCTTTGGGTGCTGGGTACGCCGGGCCGGCGGCGCCTTCCAGCCACCTTGAGCTTGGCCCCTGTTGGAGAGGGGGGGTTGATGCTCTCCTAGCTGTCAGTTCAGCCAGCTGCCGAAGCGCACCCCGAAGTTTAGGTGACCAAATAGTGCTGTTGAATCGATAAAACCGCTTGCATGCCTGGCATCGGCACGCTTTCGAATACCTCCTTGAACCAGAGGCCATGCGTGTTGTGTCTTGGTTTTTGAAGCGTAATTTTTGGTTTCTTCTTCTGAAGTTTCCTTTGCACTATCGCTCTGCCAAAACCAAGTTTATTTTGGGCAGCTCAAATGTAAATTGAGTAGAGGATACCAAGTATTACTGCACTAAGTATGCTGTAAAGGAAGGTTGATTCATCAATTTCTTGATCGTTACTCCATTTGCTTAGGATGTTTGATTTTTCTATTACCAGTAAAAAAAAAAATAGAAGCTTCTTATTTCAGAAAGGGCTATGAACACTTCCCTTATTACTAGTGAAATGTAATGTATGCTTTAACGAGCAAAATAGCTACTGTCTGCCCAAAACACATATATTCATTGTGCAATCAGTTTCATATGTAAAATTAATCCTTAAATGGTGCCAGGAGTATTAAAGTGTGTAATTGTTATTATTTAAATGCCTTGAATTTATTTGGAACGGTCACATTTTTCTTGTATATATTTTCATTTTGTTTTCGTAATGTACACTTCTAAGACACCCAGCAGTTACGCTATATACAGTTATGCACGTCTTAGCTGCTTTTTAATTTATTCCTGTATAATCCAGTATTATTAAATTCTGTGGACTAAGGAACTGATCTTGTTCATTGAAATCAATAGATGCAGCGCTGCTCTGTGTGTGTGGTGTGGTGCTTTTTGTGTTTTTTCTTTGTAGGATCCATCCTCCAGCATAGAGCTAACTGATACATGAAGGGTCTGATCTTTTAGGCTTTGCTCGGGGAAATATCCACTGATGTCAGTGCCTGAATAGGATCAGTCTCTTAAAAGGAAAGTTTATTTGAAACTGCTCTAGCTAATATTATTTCCTTCTGGAGGAAAATAATCTTACTCATCGAAGCTGTAGAAACAGCATCAAGAAAGCCAAGTTTAGCAGGTCTTTCAACCATAGGATGTCAACCATTGCTGTTTTAATGCGTAGCCTGGTACATACCAACAACTGCTCAACCATCTCTCTTTTTTCTTGTCTTTTTTTGTTTATTCTTGTACTCCAACTCTTATTGGCATCTAAAATCACTAATCTCTACCCATTACCGTTTTTGCTAATTTACAGTGATAACTGTGGCTCTGTTTTCATTAGGAGATGAAAGCCGGGAAATTAAAAAACAAATTACAGGGATGAGAAGATTACTGAATGACAGCACTGGAAGAATCTATCAACGAGTTGGCAAAGAAGGAGAAAAACTGAAGGAGGAGCCCCAAGATTTAGACTTAGCCTGGGCCCAGCGCCTGAATTCCCCTGCAGAGTCCCAGGCGAGCCTTCATCCTTCACAGAGCGGTGCATGGAATGAATTATCGCCCCAAGCTAGCCATTTTTCAGGGCAATACGGAACTCGATCCAAAACGTTCCAAAATCAAACGCGAACCGTGGCATCCAATGGTATGATCTGCATTAGATACTGAGAATAGTACTTTTTTTTTCCTCTCCTTGTTATGTACTAAATTTCTGCCTTTGTTGTGATGATTTATTGTACTGCTGCACTGAAATCAGTTATAGTTCAGAGTCTACAAAATGAGCACATAGTTATCACTTTGAAAAGGTGCGAAAGTGGGCACAGTGCATTCTGCTACCATCTGTCTTAGCTTTTAAAATGGGTTCCTGGTGATAGGACAGAATTACTCAATGCTGTTATAGGCTTAATTTCTACACAGTACTTATTAAAACAGCTTTTGCCATTGTTATTAAATTCATGGCTAATTAAATGTCAACCTGTACTACTCCTCTTTGCAATGAGTAATGTAGCACTGTTGTGACACCACTTGTGGAGCAGGATTCTACTGACTTTTATGAGGGGATGGCATCAGCCTTATAACCGGCCACTGAACTTCAGGTAGGAAATCCCATCACAGCCTCAGGCTTTTATCATGATGGGACCATGAGAGAAAAGAGATGATGGAGTCTAACCACGAACAGCGTGGTCCATCTTGTGCTGGCAGAGAATTCTGCCCTGAAGTAGATGACAATGTACCCTAAAAATGCTTTTCTGTTGTTGTTTTAAGTCCCAGAAAATGGAGCTTTTACTGCCAGATTCCTGAAGGTCTTCCTTACCAATCGAAATGTAATTCAAAAAAGTTTTTCTTCTGATACTCAACCCTAAACTCAGAGGGAATTTTATTTTAAAGGGGTACCTCAGTTGTAAATTTTGGAAAATAAAAAATTGTGAGATTTCACCTGAAAACATTATCGATTTCCAATTTCCAGTTGATTCTGAAGGTATTCATGCTTCCCAACAGGGACGTCTGCTGTGTGTCCTTCTCTAAAAGCATACAAGCTCTTATTGTTTGTAACAGAATAAAAAAAAGCCCCAACTATTATTATTCTCAGCACCGTCCTATACCGTCACCACACTAAAAAATGTACAGCCCTAAGTTTCACCAGATTGACTGTTTCTCTGTAGAGACAGTGATTCACACAGATGTACCAGGTGACCTGGAGAAAGATGTTGGAGTAGGTCGTGCTAGTTTTATTTATTTTATTATACAAAAAAAAAGTTGTGAGTTTTTTTAAAGAGGCATATCCAGGGGAGAGGGGAAAACGCTTGATGGCAGTTAGTATCCAAGTCTAAAACTACGCTCTCAAAATCCCGCCGTAACAATTTTTTGAATGTGGAAGGACCTGAAATTCATCACACATCTCCTCCTTTGCCCCGAGAGTCCCTGGGCACCGGCAGGGACAGTTCTCTGCATGCACAGAAGTGCCCAAGCCTGCACAGATTAGGTACCTAGTTCCTGGATCCAGAAAGTAGGTGGAGCAGCACCTCTATTCCCTCAGGGCCCTGATTCAGCATGTGAGCTGAAACGCGTTGACAGGATTTGGCCCCTTACGCAAGAAAATGTCAGCGTTTTAATTTTTCATACAAGGAGGAAAGGTTTGGCTGATTTATGGTCTCCTGCAGGTTAGAACAATCTGTGAGACAGGAGGAGGGCTGGGTTGGGTGACCTCTGGGCTGGTGAGGAGGAACGTCCAAGCTCCCAGCTCCTGGGGCAGTGCACCAGGAGGCACCTTCCACCCCTCCCTCCGCAGCTGTCCTACTGCAGAAAGGAATGCAGTCTTTTAGGTTATTACATAAAGATGGGTGTGGGCCCTCTCTGGCCACCTCTGAGAAGATGACGTGCGTAGCTCTTTGAGAGCAAGATTTTAGGTCTCTACCTCCGGTGGGGTGTTGTGATCCCGCCGGACAGTTTTGCTGCTTTGGCTCCAAAGCTTGGTTTCTAGGAAAGGAAAACTTCTGATGCGTTTCTGGGCTGTAAGCAAGCTCTGAAACTGCTCCTCACCCATCACTCAGTTCTGAGCAGCTGTTCTAACATGCCCATTTCTCCCCCCGTCCTTTGAATTGGGAGCCTGAGTGTCTAACTCAGTATTTTAGATGTTAATCAGAGGGTGGACAAAGTCCTTAAAAGCTGGGTGTAGAAATTCAGTCAAAGGAGATAATACTCCTTGGTGCTTACCATGGTGTTTAAACTCATCTGAGTAAAACCGTTCAGGTAGGACATAAGCTTATCACCTGGGGAGATGTTCAGGCATCTGTAGCAGGTGCTCTGAGTCCAGAAATGGTTTCTGCCCATTGGGTAAATAGCACATGGGAAGCCAAAATGCATGTTGTAGGCTGTGTGAATTACTCAAATTTGAATGTAATAGGTGTCTAAGTCCATCTAACTAGCGTAGTTACCTACTCACATGGTAAAGGTGGTTTGAGGAGAGGCTGGAATGGATATTTAATAGGTGGTGGAGTAGAAAGCACTCATGAAGAAGGTGTTGGCAAAAATATACAAAGAGAGAAAAGGAAAAGCAAATTCGGCAGCAATGCGGCGGCCGAATTGCTTTTTGGTTTTGTCAAGGTGGTTTTCAGTGGATTGTACTTGCGTGCTTTTGAAATGTAAACTTGTGGTAGGAATGTTCCACCTGCATTCCTACACGTGGTGGGAACATCAGGTGAATTCACCCTCCGCAGAGCCAGCTGCAAGAACCGCTGTCCTGGGCTACTTGCTGCTCACACGGGGGAGGCAACGAATGTATTTGTGTCATCTCCTCTCAGTCATACAAGCTGGTATCAAATTTGCCTGCTGGCGAGCTTCCAAAAGAGAGGGAGATGGTTCTTTAAAGACTCCTTCATAAAAAGTCTGTTCTCCTTTTAAAATTAAAAATTGATTTATAACAAGTTGAAAAGGGTTGCTTTTTGTCCTCTAAAAATGATAAAGATAGTGCTTGGAACAATGACTGAGAACACTCTACAAGATGTTTCTTACAACACAGTAACTGATCAGAAGAGGGAAGATAGAAAGAAAATAAAAAATCCTCATGAATATGTATGAAGTCAGTAGAACCCTGCTTTGATTTGAAATATTGGTGGTCTCTCTTCCCATTTCCAGTACCTATGGTAGATTTACATGGGCAATTTCTATCAGTGCTAATGGGGATTATAATGTAAATCCCCTGTGCCTCGATGGGAAAATAGACTCTGGTTTTCCATCAGGAGTCTGCGTGCCTGCGTGCTTTCATTAGGAATATGTTATATTGCAACAGGGAAGATGTACAGGTATTTACTGACACAATTTGTCCAAATTTTCACATGCAATTCACCAAGATGTAGAGTCTTTGTTAAGAAGAAAACAAAAGCCACCAGCCCTGTCTCTCGATGTAGTCTTTCAGATATTATTTCCAGAAGCCTGCTAGAATATTGGATTCTGATCAAGAAAGAGGACAGGCTTTATCCCGAGCAGCTTATTGGTCTAAAATAACTGAGAAAGCACTGGGGTACAAAGCACAAATACTATCTATTTGCCTTCTATTAATAAAACTCTCCCAATTTCCTGGGACTCCCTTTCTGGGATACCTGTGTGTCTTCCTGAAAGGTATGGAGTTATGCTAATGCTAGTAAATTATGAGTAATCTTGAACCTTAAAAGTCTACCTTTAGCAAATAGGTAAAGGGTATTGGTGGAGCCAAGTTGAGGGATTCTGAGTAATCTGCTTGCAAAGCTAAAGATAACATCATTTTTTTCCCTCTGTACCTGTAACAATGGGCTAAACGCTTTATGGACCACTGAAAAGATAAAATCCTATCCATGCCCCAAGGAACTTCCAGTCTGAATAGACAGGGTACAAAGGAGGGGTGAGATCAAGCTAGGCAGAGTCCTGCTGAGTCAGTAACCTGTTTTTTGTTTTAATTTGAGACTCTCAGCCTGTTTTTCAGATCACTTTTTACTTTTAAAAAGTTGTGGTTACACAGCTGAAGAAGCTAGTGAAACTATCACATTCGTATTTGCCAGCTTTGCAGAGATTCTTAAATTACTCCTTTTATCTTAATGCAGTTAATAACAGTTTCTGTCCATGGATGATATTTTAAAATACCAAAATTTGTGATTGCAGTAGTGTGGACAGTCTAAATATCTGAGGAAAGGAGGACAGCGACAGCCGGAAGATGTCAGCCATCTATAAGTGACGCATCAGTTTAGCTTCATAAGTAACTCACTTTTGGGAGAGTGACCACCAGTTTATTCAAGCCTGGTAGATGTTGCTTCAGAGCTGAAGGACTGAATGGAAAGAGGTAGAGAACAAGTACCTGGGAAGGGAGTTTTGAGGGTGAAGGGACACATTGGAAGAACTAGGAAAGGGTGGGGGCCATTTAGTGGTGGCCAGATTTTCAGCCATTTCAAATAGGGATTGAAGCCAGAGGATCTGTGTGGGTCTGACATCAGAAAAGCTCTGATGAAAGAGTGCAAACGAAACCTAAAAAGGTATTAATAAACTGGTTTGGCTTCAGAGGATAGCAAAACTAATAATGAAAAATGGGAGGATTTATGAGCGAAGATTAAATGAGTTGCTCATGTTCGCTTTAGCTAGGTAATGATTAAAGGGCACCTGATAACTGTCAGGCTATGGAAGAAAAAGGGAAATGCACTCTCTGAAGCCCACCACATGTAACACCAAGCAAGGTGATTTTTGTTAGATCCATTTTTACCTATCTTCATAAAATGATCATCCCTCCTTTTGCATGCTTTGATGAGCAGTAAAATAGCCATCAATTTAAATGACTGTAAGGACATTTTGAAATGAAGGGGGGGGGGGGGGGGTGCATCCTATCTGGTCTCGGTTTCAAGCTGATACTGCTAGGTGTTTTGTTGAATTTTTATATTTTTATTTGCAGTGTTACAGCTAAGGATACAGCTATTTTAAACTAAAGCACAGGGTACAACTATTTAGGTAAAGCTTGAAATCTCTGAACCGTTACAGCCTGTACTGTGGTGCAAAACTTCTGGTAAGGAAGACAGTAATAAAAGCACTGCAGAGGGCTAGAACTAAATACTAATACAGGTAAACACTAGTAAGAATTACTAGAAAAGAAGAATCTGTTAAACTACTAAATTAATTTTCAAAGGGGAACTATGGAAACCCCATCTCATAGGTCGCAGTGCTGGAAAACATGCCGTAGAAAACAATCAAACCCTAGCAAACAGGAGAGGAGATTTGAAGGCTTTCCCTGGTGGTGGTTCTTTTCCATCCTGTTTTTTTTTCTCCAGATAGGGTATTTTATTTTCATTCTCAATTCTTCACATGGTAAAGAATCACATGTAACGTTCAAGCAGTTTAAAAATTCTTAGACCTTCATTTAATGTGCAGTATAAACCTTTATTATTACACAGACTGTCTTCATTCATTGTAAGAGTGTTCAGGAGATGGGCTTTTTTTTCGTGTGTGTGTGTGATAAAGTGAGTATGTTTATAATGAGGTTTGGTGCTATTGTTATTCAGGATGAACTAGCCTGACAATAGAGAGCCCAGCTGTGAAGAGTGCATTGTATTCGTGCTCTGAGCAGTCTTCTCCAGCCCATGTAACATCGCATCCCCTACTGTATATAATTGCACATAATTGGAATTGGATAAAACCTAGTGGCCCCTTCCTCTTAAAAGAGATCATGCTGAGAATTATTTGCTTTCTTGCTTCGGATCTAATTTCCCGATCAGGTATATTGACAATAGTTTCAAACGCCTGCTGGTGTTTGTTGTTGGAGTGTTTCTGTGTGGATTACATCCTCTCTCCCCTGTTTCACTCCTCTGTCTTTTAGGAGAAATCCCAATGGTGAATTCATCAATTGGACCAAACTGCTGTACGTGCAATTGCCAGTCAACCCTGCAGGCTATTCTTCAAGAGCTCAAGACCATGCGAAAGTTGATGCAGATTCAAGCAGGTACTATGACATCCCATACATGTGTATCCATGACAAGCACCTAGTTGCAGATGTCCCTGCTCTTTGCAGAGGGGTTGGACTAGGTGATCTTTGGAGGTCCCTTCCAACCCAAGCCGTTCTGCGACCTTGTTAGAAGGAATCGTCTAGTAAGACAGGTATCTAGGTGGAGACTCAGGAAAACCTGGACTGTCTTCTGCTCTCTTTAACGTATCATTTAGTCAAATTTTCACAGGCTTCTTGGAAATGTAATTTTTACTTCTCAGATCCTTACCTATAGCATGGGATGTTATTTTGTAGGAATCTTTGAAGGCTAAATTAAAAAAAAAAAAATCTAATGTGATTAGGTACTCTAGTAGTAGTAGCTGAGTTGGTAGGTCCATAATGCCATCACCACTCCCAGTTTGTTTTCACGCTGTATTCATTCAGAGATGCAAAATGCTAATTTACCTGTTACCCGCTCACCAGTTCACTAATCTTAGTGGTAAAAAAAACAATTGGAAGGCCACTTAAAGTTACTGTACAACACTTCATTCAAAGATCTTTCAAGTTACAGCTCTGTGGTAGCCTCAGCTGAGCGAGCCGCTCGTCCTGGTTTGAGGTAAAACCAGCCCAAACCATGACACCACTGCGTGTTGTGGCCTCCACCCTTCTTCAGGCTGGTTTACCAGTTCTTTCTACTGGTTGAACCGGCAATAATCTGTTCATTGGGGAAAACTATCAGGGCTAGTTTTCTGCAAGGTTAGGAGCTGAAGCAGAACACTGCAGACCCAGGAGAGCGCTAGAGGCAGCAAGATAACGAGACCGTGGCAGCTGGGAGTCAGGTAGGTCATGGTAGACTGCTGTGAAAAATTAGTGTTAATACTAATGAGGAGCTGGAGATGTTGGAGGTTTTGTCAGTTGAGTTGCCCATCCATCAGGAGTGAAGGGGAGTGAAGCCATGGAGATTTTTTTCCTTAGAGTGGCTGGATAAGACCTCTGTAAGAGAAGGGAGTGTTGAGTAATTAACTGAAATATGGGTGGAGTGAAGGGCTGACGAAACTCCCTGTCTCCGCAGCTTATAATGCTCGAGTGAGCAACAGGAAGGATCAGACAGGTTTTGTAATATCAGTTGATACACATAAAAACGCTTTTCAAAAAGTCATCGATTTACAAATAAGCACACTAAGGCCCAGTTTTACGGTGAATTCTTCATAGGAAATTCTTTACGCAGTTGCACCGATTTCATTGAAATTACGTGCATGATTAAAAACGGCCTGTGGGTGAGAGGTACAGAACTGGGGGTTGTGCCAGAAGAGCTGGCTCGTCAATAGCAGGAACATTTCTTATTCACTATGTATCTGCAGTATTAGTACCTTGTTAATTAGTGAATCTCTTGATTCACCGGGAGTAGTTCATATTTTCCAGTAGGCATGAAATGATGGTTTTGCAGAGAGAAAAAGTTTGGCAATTTTGTTGCTAAAACAAAAAAACTAGAATGCAAACATGTAAGTGAAAGTGTAATAACTTATTTTAGTATTCAAACATCCTTCTGTCTAAATGATAAACTACAAATTGCAGTCTTCTAAATCCTTGCCAGAAGTTAAATACCCCAGAAATCATTTAATAAACAGTACTGTAAGATTTAGGTTTTTTCCTCAAGCTTTGTAGATGAGGACCATGTGTAGTTCACTTGTAGCTCGAATGAGTTTGATTTGCATGCGGTGCAGCCAAAATGTTTTGGCTTTTTTTTGTTTTGACCTTGATCTTCCTGATTGATGTTAACAAATAATTGTATCTGCGTAGCATTCTGCTGGAGGACTTGTTCACATTGATAAAAGTTTCAGGATTGGTGTCTTAATTTATGCCAATTATTGTGGATACTGGCAAATGCAAAATATTGATAAATATAAAGCATGGTCTCTTAGGTCTGAGATGTAACACATGAACCGTCAGCTTCTATGTAGGAGCAAACAACGTTATGCAACTTTGGGTTACTTTTTTTCTCAGAAATTAAACTATTGAATAGTGTTTTCACTCATTCTTGTTATAATGGTACTTGAAATGTTCTTGCTGAGCTGATTAACTTGGTAACTGCATTCATAAAAATAACTGTAATTGCACTAGCACTCGTATTATCTTAGTTTATCAGGAAAAGATGCTCAAAGACGATGAGATTCTCAGTCATTCAAGAGGGTGTACAAATTAATCGTTGCTTAAGTCCTTTGTGTCACCAGCCATCCAGTGGTCACTAGGAAAAAAACCCTGTATTCCTAATTTTCCTAAGATGCTATTCATCAGTATGCCTTGAAAAACATCATGGTGGAGCTCAGTGTCATTGTCCTCATCGTACAGATAGGAAAATTATGCAAAGGTGATAAAAAGTGACTGTTTCAGATGCACAAACAGCCCTGAAAACTGTAAGGCTTATCCAGAAGATAAGTTCAGTATGTCAGTAGTTTGATGGTGCATCTGTGTCATACATGTGCTTTTTTCTGTAAATTTAATTCATTCCTTTCTTTCATTCAGTTGGGACTCAAAACAGACAGCAGCCTCCTGTTCCTCTGATTTGTGCGCAGAAGTCAACAGTATCAAGAAAGAGAAATAAAAAGAAAAAACTGCCCCTCAAAACTGTTGAACCAATTGGCATGAATAAGAAACCCAGCGCTATGGAGAACGAAAAGAAGCTGTCAGCAAACTCGGAACGATCGAGTCTGCAAGCAGCTGAACCCCCCCTAAAACCAGAAACCCCCGTTTCAGGATTTGGAATTATCCTTGAATCTGCTTCATCAGATGTAAGTTAATATTTTAATACCCAGGATCACAGGGTTTTAAAGCACTCACTCATTCGGGAGAATCAGTGAGAATCGGTTTCCTCTCCTTGTTGGAATAAACAAGCAAATCGTGGGTAGGGTTGAATGGAGACGATAGGGTTAGATGTGGGGAGGGCGGATTATTAAATTTTGGCCTTTTTTCCCAACCGATTGCTGATGACAGAATGTTGGGGGAGGTTTTTTCAATCTTCCGTGACCGTGTAGTTGAGTTCAAGGTTGCCTGTTGTTTGAGCTTGCAGTGGAAACTTGCTCCTCATCCCTCCTGGTGCCAAGACCCACCGTGAGATCAGGAGCCACGAAAGGTGCTGCGTGTATAAACCATTCACAACCCTGTCGTTTGCCGCTGAGCACACGTAGTCCACACGTTTGCCTTTATCCTGCCAAAATGCATTTATGTGCTGTGCTTCATGCCTGACTGGTCCTGCTGGCTTCAGGGGACTCCTCACCTCTATAAAAGTTCATACCTCAGTCCTTGCTGAATTGGGTCATTTGGTCTCCATCGCTGTGGCTGCTGGATGATGATGCTGTTGATGATGTCAGTGTATCTAAAGGGGCCAAAATTTGCCACTCTAAAAATACGTGCTTGTCACACGTAAAATTGCGATAAGCGTATTTCCTTGATTCATGCGACGTGTACGCAGTGATAGAAATGTCATGTATCTGGTGGCTGACTGGCTTTGTTTAATGACCAAATAGATGTTGTCTGAACCAGTTCACTGATGAGTAAACTCATCATTAATTTCTCTAATATATTTTTAATTTTGAGCAGGCAGTTTCCAATTTCCTAAGTACTATGAGCTAGAAAAACATAATTAAATTCGGTATCAATAAGCGTAAATGAAAACAATGCAGCAGATAATGTTCTACCTTTCTAGAAGTGGGAACTAATAATAAAAAAGAGCAGTCATGATAATTCAGTTATATAGATGCAAGCCACACCACTAATTAGATTGCCGTCTTCTGCCATAGAGTCACTGTAGTGATGCAAAGTAACTGGTTTGATGCCTTTTCAGAGGTTTTCCTTTTGTAGTATTATTCTTAGTAATGTTTAAGGGAATGGTTTGTGGAGCGACTGGCAATTTATCTCCAATACGCAATTTGTGCTTATAATTTTTCTTTGCTTGTGGCACTCTTTTCAGCTTGAAACATAGTTTCGAAAACAGTTTTGTACTTGTGATGGAATTTAATTTGTCTTTATGAATGTCTTCCAACGCTTGACACAGTTCTTTGTAGCTGCCAATTTGACCTAAGCAAAAAAAAGAAGAGAAAACATGTGGCTCATAAATCAGGTCTTCATCTGCCCTCCCATGCTTTGGCCCCTGCTTGCCACCGTAGTTTGACTAAATTTACAGTGCCGGAACCCCGAGACAAGCAAATTGATGTTGTATTGTCTTTGTAAAGAAAACAGTTGTGTTCCGAAAATAGATATATTTAACATCGAAAATAAAATTTGACCTTAAACATTTTGAGAAGGCTGAAGAAAGTCACTTCTTGCAGAATGAATGGTGGTATTATCTTTTTCCATTTATTCATGAGCATCTCTAGTGTGCTCACAACCGGCGTGTCTGAGTGCCTGAAAGAACTGAAAGACATTTTACGCAGCACCATAAATGAATGTTCCCTGGAGAATATTGCATGGGTTGTCTGTAGTGTGTGCTGTGTCATACGCCACGACTGCCACTGCTGTGATTTTGCCAACATTTATTGAATTAACTTTAAGAAAAATCTCAGTTTGGTGTGTATAAAATTGGGGCTACCAAAACCAGGGCAGTTAGTTCAGATTTGCTGACATGAGGATGGGGAAAAAGTCTTTTGTGAGATCAACTCTTAATCTGGCCCATGAATCAGAGAACCTACTTTTTAAATGTAATGATCTGTTGCACTTGGTTAAACTTTCTCATGTTTGTTTCACTGTTACAGTGTTTCATCTATAACCTAATTATTTCTAATCTACCTAGTACAACCTACTAAAATGTCTAGGATTTTGCGCTGCCTGTTGATTTCAGCACAGCAAAAGCCTTTGGCATTCGGGTCTTATTTATTTTATTTTACATTAGTAGTTTACCCACTAGTTCTTGTGCCATGATCATTATCTGCTAACGTGCTTTCCTTGTGAGAAATCGCATTAAAAGTGATCATAAATCATAAAGTCATGGAATCATAGAATAGTTTAGGTTGGAAGCGACCTTAAAGATCATCTAGTTCCAACCCCCTCGCCATGGGCAGGGACACCTTCCACGAGACCAGGTTGCTCAAAGCCCCATCCAGCCTGGCTTCGAACACTTCCCGGGATGGGGCATCCACAGCTTCTCTGGGCAACCTGGGCCAGTGTCTCACCACCCTCATGGTGAAAATTTTTTTCCTGAGATCTAATCTAAATCTCCCCTCTTCCAGCCTGAAGCCATTTCCCCTCATCCTGTCACTACATGCCCTTGTAAAAAGTCCCTCTCCAGCTTTCTTGTAGGCCCTCTTGAAGTACTAGAAAGCTGCTATAAGGTCTCCCCGGAGCCTTCTCTTCTCCAGGTTGAAAAGTTCAGTTAGGTACTGATTGATTGTCTTTGGTTGAAGAATAGTCTGCTACCAAAGGAAAGCAAGAATAAATCAGTGTTTTCCCTTTGAATTATTTCACTGGTACACAAATTGACTCTTATATTAAGAATAAAATAGTCAAAACTAAAATAATATTGATTCTTCCACGCTGGTGAGGTTTCAAATATATTTTACAGCTGTGGTAGTGAAGATAACTTGTCTGTCCAAGGCATCTTGTATCATCTTAGAGGTCATCTTAGATTGCTATCTTAAGACCCAAGACCTGAGTAACAGAATAGGACAGGATGCCTTCATCACCATGACAACTACATTCTGGTTTTTGATCAACATGAAGTAGAATTTTTCCCAAGTTGTAAACTTGGACCATGTTTATTTACACTTTAAAATGCTTTTTGTCACCAGAAAGTTGAAAAGTAACGTATTAAAAAACTCACCTACATCAGAAGATTGTCAAATGTCAAGTAGAATAACTCTTGACTGTTTTGCTGGATCCAGCATTTTAGCAGTTCACAAGGTAAAAAACAACTTTTCATCCACAACAAGCTGAGAAACTTAGGTGCTTTTTAGATTTTTTATTTTTTTTCTTAATTACTATCTGCATGTTTTAAGATTCTCCATCCTGGTGTCCCAGAGCATTGTAATCTTCAGTTTCATCACACAATACGCTTGCATATCCAATGCTAGGATATATTTTGAAAATATTCTGCTTGCTGTAACTCTCTTGATATTGATTTTTAAAAATTCATGGGAAAAGAGTTACACAGCCAAATCCTTCTGAGAATGGCAGCCCTTTCTTCTGTCTAGACTCAAGACGTTCGCAGGTGATTTGGTGGGAGATGGCATTTGCTCTCGCTCTGTAAACATCTTTGGGAATGCACCATCTCTGGTGGATGTACTTTCATTAGGGAGGAAAAAAGAGCAAGTTATTAGGAGCAAGGCTGTATTGTTAGCTTACTTTCTTACATCATGACCACTGATTTTTTTCACTCTTTTCCAACTCCAGATAACGTCTTAAAAATTTTAGTTCAGTCGTGCTGTATCTTCATTCTAGATATATAATTATTCCATACAGATGTCTTGTGTAAGGACTGTGTGCTAATCACAGAAGAAAATACTGCAAATATTGTTCGTGTAATTTCTAGTATGTACAGACAGGGGCAGCAAAAAGATTCTTAGTAAGGGGACTTCCTTGAAGGCTTATGTCTGTGGCCCACAGTGTACTCGCGGCAAGGAGGCTCTTGTGAAATACAGTATGACTTTGTTTCCTCTTCTTCCCTTCCATCTCACTTTCTAGCAGTCACATAAATCCCTGGGATTCGCCACTGAGGTTTTTTGTGCAGAAATAAGCTGTCTGTCTAACATCATCCTTTTCTACGGAAGTATTTGGGGAGTATGTAAAGGAGGGAGAAATGGGTGATCGGCAAGCGATGACTCCAAGGGCAACCTCAAACTCATCATCTATGTCTACTCATATGGGCCATATCTGCACTGGAAGCTGTCTTGGGAAAGCACATGGAATGGGCTGGTAGCCCAGCAGTTGTCCTTCTTGGAAATGCCTGGCTGCCCCACAGCACACTCCTTCACATCATTTGGCAGTGAAACAAGTCCATAAAACAGTTAGATAAATGTCCAAAAAGCTTCACGTAAGAGTATTGCTCTGGAATGATCCTCTGGTTTGTCATTATTATCCGATATTGAAAGGTATCTCTTTTCTTTTTGTTAGCTGTGCACCTAGACATAATATCAGTAATTGTTAACTATTACAGTGGCTAGACATGAGTATGATTATTTGATTTGCCTTTTAAGGTGCTTATTCACTGATAGGGTTTGATTTCAATGAAGAAGGAGGCTGTTGTGGTAGTGAATAGCTTGGAAGAGATTCATGGTTTGATTAAATGATTGTAAAGTCTCATCAGATGCATGATTGAAGTAAAGTAACGTATTTGAATGCTCTTTTAATTAAAACATTTGTATTCTTTTGGTAGCCAGAAGTGCAACTTGCAGAAGGCTTTGACGTCTTCATGCCGAAATCTCAGCTGGACTCTATATTATCAAACTATACTCGCTCAGGAAGTCTGCTCTTTAGGAAGCTGGTCTGTGCATTTTTTGATGACAAGACTTTGGCTAACTCTTTACCAAACGGCAAAAGGAAAAGAGGGCTCAATGACAACCGGAAAGGACTAGACCAAAATATTGTGGGTGCAATAAAAGGTATGTTTTTTGGCTTCTTTCACATGTGTAATTAGAACGTATTCCCAGCTAAGGAGAGTGTAAGTGGATTAGAGTTTCTGACGTGTGTTAGGTCTATTAAAATATGCAGTCTTATTTTTATTCGCTTTCATTCACTTGTTAAAAATAGCTTCTATGGGGACAGCTTGTGTTAATTTTAAGCCAATGATCTCGGTTTCTGAAGTCAGGCTCTAAGGTTAGAATCTCAATGTTCATATAAGATAATTTATTTTTTTTTACGGATATCAGAGATGCAAAGAAATCTTGAAAACATAATGACAGCGTAACTGATCCTTTTCAGTCAAAATTCTGAGGCTTGCACTGCGTCTAACTGTGTCTGCACTGTAAATACTTTAGTAGTTGGTGGCTGGATTGAGGAGAGATGGAGGAAGATAATAATGGGATGGATGAGTTTGATGCTCGTAAGAACTGTGGTGGTCCTTCTCTAGTGAGAGAAAATGTCTTAGTTGGTGTGAGGATTCTGTGCTGGGTGGTTTTTCTTAGCGCTCACTGCTTTCTAGCTTCCAGAATAATACATGTACCTTCAAACTCAGTGATCACAATATATAAAGAGGTAGTACTAGCCCAGAGATTCTGAACTGGATTCTATAATTTTGAAATCTGATATCGTAGGGGGAAATACCCAAGTTACCAAAAGACAGGCCATGTTGCGAAGTAGTGCTTATTTTAGAGGTTATGACTCGTCCTGAGGTACAGATTGCTAACCTGGGAGACATAAGGCAACGAGAAGAGCTTCTCCGAGTACATTGTCAGCAAAAGGAGGCAGGGGAACCTTTTGCAACCACGGCTGTGTCCGCTTTTGGCCCCTCCTGCCCATGGAAGAAAGACGTTGACATACTGGCTTGAGTCCAGTGGGGGGCCACCAAGACTTATGGTACTGGGGCAGGTAGGTGGTGAGGTACTGTATGAAGTCACATGTGAGGAGAGGCTCAGAGAACTGGAGAGAAGATTCAGGAGACACCTTATTGTTGTCAACAGCTACTTAATGGGATGGTGTAGAGAAGATGGAGTCAGACTCTTCTCAGAGGCACAAGAGGCATTGGACACATGGAAAATTTCAACACGATGTAAGGAAAAGCTTTTTCAACGTAAGGGTGCTTGAACAGCGGAATAAGAGCTCAGAGGGGCTGCAGGATCTCCATCCCTGGGGATGAAAACTTGACTGGTCGCAGTCCAGAGCATCATGATCTAGTTGGCCATGCTTTGAGCAGCAGACTGGGCGTTGACACCTCCAGGGTGTCAACCTGTGCAATTCTACAACAAAGTGTATGTTGTGACTATGTCATAGTCCTAATACATCTTACAGAGTTTCTGGCAGACTTTCTTGCAGTTAGGCTTATAATTAGGTTTCAATCACAAATGCTTTTTTACACCTTCTTTTCTTGAGTTCAGTAAAAAAATCCAGAAGTTGAATTCAGTCCATCTGTATCTCGTTCTTCCTTAAAAGCTTTAATAAATAAGTTAAATGGAAGAAAAAAGGAGATCAAAATTACTTTTTTTTTTTTTAAAAAAAAGCCTCTAATTTGAGCAGCACTGTGATAAAAGAAATGTTTTTCAGTAGATGCAGCAGCACTATTAAAATAGCAATCGTTACCCGCTGCAGAGAAAGTGTTTCTCAGTAGCTAAGCTTGTATTACTGGAGCAAATTCTGAGGCGTGGTTTAGCCTCTTAAGTTTGGGAGAAGAAAGGGGGGACTTGTAGTTCCAACAGATAAATTTCATCTGTGATGGTACTACTAGGTACCACTGTAATAACAGTGATCTTTATTGGCATTTACAGTATCGCCCAAATGCTAGTGCCTGATCTAGGGGAGCCCGTCCCAAAAAGCTGTGATGGAATAAGATGCCAAGGACTGATGTCCTGTGGATCTTTGCTCAGCCTGGCTCCAATAGCACCCTTCTTCCCTCCAAAGAGCTGGGCAGTCGGACACTGTGGTTTCATTTATTCCAAGAAATAACCGAGCCAGTATGAAATCTCCACAAGAACAACATCATGTTGTTTGCATTATTAGCATTAGGACATTCCTCCACCACGTGCCCAGATATCCTTTAGTGGAACTCAGTCCTTTTCCATGACAGAGATACAAAAGTGGAGAAAAGGCTACGTTCATGACAAAAACGAGCACAGAACTTAAAGGAGGGACTGTTTGCTTGAAAACCGCTCTTCCTGTCTGTAAACATTTTAACTGCCATCCTTACAAGTAATTTAACGCTTCTGCAACAGGATGATTAGCCGGGGGAGAAATTTTCTCTTTTGACTTTGGGTATTCAGTGGCACTTGTTGAATCAGTTGCACTGTTTCTCCTGGGCAATCAGTCTCCCTTGTAAGTCTCATCAATCTTTCACTCAGAACCGGGGGGAAAAAAGATGACAAAAAAAGATCAGAAGCAGTTATTTTTCCTTTATGTCATTGACTAGAAATCCGGCCAGTGAAGTCCTTCCCCACAGAAGTCAATGAGCTGAGTTCAGATACATGTGTAAAGTGTCCCTTAGGGGTCCATACTGGGACCAGTACGATTTAATATTTTCGTCAATGACATAGTGGGATGGAGTCCACCCTCAACAAGCTTGTGGGTGACACCAAGCTGAGAGGTGCGGTTGATCTGCTTGAGGGAAGGGATGCCATCCAGAGCGACCTTAACAGGCTTGAGGAGTGGGCCCGTGCTGACCTCATGAAGTTCAACAAGGCCAAGTGCAAGGTCCTTCACCTGGGTTGGGGCAATCCCCGGCATCAATACAGAATGGGGGATGAAGGGGTGGAGAGCAGCCTTGCCGAGATGGACTTGGGGGTACTGGTGGGTGAAAAACTGGATGTGAGCTGGCCATGTGCACTTACAGCCCAGAACACCAACCCCACCCTGGGCTGCATCCAAAGAAATGTGGCCAGCAGGGAGAGGGAGGGGATTCTGCTCCTCTGCTCCGCTCTGGGGAGACCCCACCTGGAGTCCTGTGTCCAGCTCTGGAGCCCTCAGCACAGGGAAGACATGGACCTGTTGGAGCGGGTCCAAAGGAGGGCCATGAAGATGATCAAAGGGATGGAACACTTCTCCTGTGAGGAAAGGTAGAGAGTTGGGGTTGTTCAGCCTGGAGAAGACTCCAAGGAGACCTTCTAGCAGTCTTTCAGTGCCTAAAGATGGGGACAGACTCTTTACCAGGGCCTGTAGCAACAGGACAAGGGAGAACAGGTTTAAACTGAAGGGGGGTAGTTTAGATTGGGACATAAGGAAGAATTTTTTTTTTACAAGGAGGGTGGTGGGACACAGGTTGCCTGGAGGAGCTGTGGCTGCCCCATCGTCGGACGTGTTCAAGGTCAGGTCAGATGGGGCTTTTGGGCAACCTGATCTAGTTGAAAATGTCCCTGCCCATGGCAGGGGGCTTGGACTAGACGATCTTCAAAGGTCCCTTCCAACCCAACCAGAGCTGTGACTCTATGATACGGGAGCTTGTTAGCATCATACAGCTCAGATGGACTAGAAAGGGGGGGGTCCCACTTCTGCCTCCTTCCTATCACATTCCCATTCTTTTTTGCCTACGTCGGTGTGTCCCTAACCATACACTGAGCAATCAAAGGTATTTTGATTTTCATTCAGGAGAAGAACAAGCCAGTTAGAGAAGACAAGCAAGTTAATATATTGACTCTTAAAGGCTGCTGGACTCTGGCTTCCTGTGCAGTAGTCATAATTCCCACAGTAGGTACCTGCGGTGGGTGGCCTGGGCTCAGCCTGGTGTCACAGATTGTCCCCAGGCCCTGGTCACAAGCAGTAAGTGCAGTTGCATGTTTGAAGTAAGCAGGAGTCTGAAGTTACTGATCAGGTTCCCATTGTGTCAGGTACCACATGGATTCAGAAGGGAAAGATGATTTCTGCCTTCCGAGGGACCGTAGTTGTTGCAGATCGGAGGCTGGCAGAGCGCGGGGCTGTCTTGACTTCTCTGGGAGGCCTGTGGAGTTGGGCTGACGTCCTTGCTGATCAGCCTGCAGTTGAAATTATCGTTAGTGCCTTCCGTGCAACGCTTTTGTGAAGTTGTTAACATGGAAAGGGTTTGGAGGGTGTGATTTCTTTGTGTCCCTTTATATTTACCAGCTAGTGCTTTTTCACAAGTGCGTGTATAAAAATAGTGAAATTGTTATTTTTTGTTGCACGCTTCCCCATCCCATTTGTGTGACATTTATTCTCAAGGATTACAAATTCCTTGAGCTGGGACCAGTTTTCTTTCTTTGTTTGCCAGTCATAATTAGAGACTGGGCTCTGAGACCTCTGACCAAGATGACAATAGCAGTACTAATAGTAATAATATTTTTTTTCTATTTCTGCTCTTACTTATTTTTTGCACACCTCTTAGTTGCGTGATGAAAATCGATTGCATCAGTTTCACTCCATTTACAATTTATATTTTTGGTATAACATTGCTAGGTTTGCAGTAAATACGGAATTTAAAGATAATGTTGACCTTTTGTCAGCATATGTCAAAATATAAAATTGGACGTGTTGGCTGCTTATTTTTTCTCAACAATGGCTTTTTTTTTTTTTTTGGTAGCTTTATAAAAATTCTCTTCCGTCTGGTTTGGCAGTATGACAACTGTAGAGATTTTTGCAGTGGTAGGACTTCTATCTTTCATCAGTTTGCTTGCAGCTTTAGAAACCTGACCAACACCAAATGACCTGATCTTCAGCTCTCTACTTGTACCGTACGGAAGGCGGCGTTTAAAAGTGCCTGCCACAGCTGGAGACTCAGTTCAAAGTACACTATTATTTTTCTGTGATGTTTTTATGTGAAGTTCATGAATGGAGAACGTCAGGTGTAGACCATTTCTCTGGGATAGACTTTCATAGGTGGGAACTATGGTATTACTGTGATGCCAACAACGGGATACACACAAATGACTTCTGAATGATGGACTTGTGAAACCATGAGTTGGGCTCTGTTCTTGCAATCCTAAATTTGGCCATTTCAATGTTTTTTGTTAAGTGAATGATTTGATATATTTTGTTTATATTCTCTCCAGTCTTCTCCATTCTGATGCCACATTTCAAAAAGATGGTATCTCTTTATTTCAGTCTTTACAGAAAAATACTGCACTGCTAACCATGTGGATAAACTTCCTGGTCCTAGGGACTGGGTCCAGATTCTTCAGGATCAAATTAAACTTGCAAGAAGACGATTAAAAAGAGGCTCAGGTATGTATAAAAATAACATGCGAGTGTAAGAGTAAAAGCTTAGAGCCTTTGTATCCACCAAAGTGTTTTTCTTATTAACTGTGGAGTTGTACATGTTCACGCTGTGAAAGTTAGACCTCTAAGATTTTAGCAGGTTTCTGTGTAAAAATACAGTGCTTCCTTATGTTTGGTATGGTAGCAAGTTTAGGAGCTGCCTTTACAGCCAAGTTAACTTTGAGTCTTCCTCAAATGTTGTCTCTAGCACCTTTCCATTAGCACCCAAACTCTTCTTCCCAGTGTTTGATGAAATCTGAGTCCTAAACTAGCTGATCCATCCAGGGTTGCAGGTAGAAGTTTTTTAATTCTGCGTTACTTGGTCTGACAAGCCGCTCACTGTGCTGTGAAGACGTAACCCAAATAACCTTTTCCTCTAAACTATATGTATCTGGAAGGAGAGATGAGTTTTCTCACATTCCGTGTGAAAGAATCAGCATGACTGTAGCAAAAAAAAAAACACCCACCCACCCTGGTGTTGCCAGCAGGGTTCTGCAATACGGGAGGGAGCTTGCCAGCAGTGAGTAACAGGTAATGTCGGTGGGTTTTGCAGCAAAGCTGCTCAGTTTGGGCTGGGATAACCTGCATGTTTGGGGCTGGGCCCAGCCCATGGTGAAGGCTCAGCCCTGAGCGTTCACCCCGCCAGCCCGCAGCTGGTGAGCTCGCAGCTCCAGCGACCGACAGCAACCTGCAGTCGGGAAATCCCCCCCAGAATTCATGGGAAAGCAGTATCACTCATTAGGAGACATGTAATTACTTCATAGACCTTAAGTAGTCTCCTTCCCGTCCTCATGCTTCCTATCCTACAAGGGGATTTCTTCCTACAAGGCTTCAATTACTCTTCTTCATCCTAGTGTTTTCTTACGGCTCTCTCGTGGTCGTGTTTCTCACCCATCTCTCCCTCACAGCATCTGACACCGTTGTCTGAGGCACATCCTTAACCACGGTCCTTCACCGTTACTGTATTTAGCTGCCTGTCTTTTCCCCCTCTTCCCTTCTGCCCATCACCGCAATTAAGTGCCTGTTAGCATCCATGGATTGGCAGGATGGGAAACCTGATGGCTCTGCAGGGGATGCTCGTGGTCCCTGTGGCTGCGGAGGTGGGCGAGACCACAGGGAATGCCCTCTCCAGCTCCCTGTCTCAGAGAAACGTTTTCTGTCCAAAGCTGTGTGTCTGAAACACACACTTAGACTGGCATCTGAAAACATTCTCCAGAGCTCTGTTAATGCCAGGAGGGAAAAGCGCAGGACTGAGGAAAATGAGGGACACCCAGAGACAGAAATAACACAGGGGGAGTAAAAAAGTGCAGATTATTCAGTCTCATAAGCTTTCCTGAGCAGAGCAGCAAACCAGCACTAGCCTTAAAAAGGGTTTCTTACGTGTGTTGGGGGAGGGAGGAGAGAGGGAAACAAAATAATCTTGTTAAAGACAGTGTGGGATTACTGGTGTTGTGCAGTGGGAATGCTTTCTGTCCCTTCCCAGGCTGCCTGTCCCCCCCAGTCCGGGAGGGTGGAAGTGGGATGCCAGGCTTCGACAAGGTGAAGAGTGCAGTGCGGGGTGTGGGGAGCAGAGGGTCTTTGGGCTGTCTGCCTCTTGGGAAAGAGGATTGACCTAATTTTGTTGTCATTTTTATTTTCTTTCATCCTTTTTTATTTGCTTTTCTTCATGCCTCTGCAGGATATTAATTAAAATGACAATGACGTTCAGCTTTTGCCTCTCGAATGGGGCCACCTCCATCTCTGGTCCTTTCTCAGGATGGGAGAATCTAATCAGAGGATATTGTCTCTAAGCTAGCAGGACTATGAAGAAAAATAAGTGAAGCTGAGTGTAGTGTGACTGAATAAGATAGGCTCCAATATCTGCCTCTGCATGCAGAGGGAAGGTACCTTGTTAACCGGAATGTGGATGAGTAGTGAGCAGCAATGTACCTAGCAGCCCCTCAAGTTTATTTGCTGGAAAAAAAGTACATGGCAACTGGATTGCTAGAAAAGCTCTTTTTTGTGTTGCTTAGTTTACTGGCCGTTCCCTCAAGTGCACCAGTTTCTGTCTGCTCTTTGGACTGGTTGAACACACCACCGTGGCCAACCTCACCACTGCCGTCTCCACCGGTGGCTTAACCTAACCCAACCTGACCGTGCACTGAAGCAAACGAGAAGTTTCCACAGCCTTTGTGACAGCAAAGCAGTAGATAGCAGCAGAGGGGCAGGAACAGACAGCTGGTTGCAGTAACCTCTTCGTCTCATTGGAACAAGATTTTCTAGTCCCTGTGCATTACAACCATGAGCTTCTGATCTGAGGGATGGCGAGCTGGTCAGGTGCCATCTAGTCCCCTGTTTTGTTTCCAACGATGGCTGTCTGCAGATCCCCGGGGAGGTCTGTAGGACCAAGGGAAGGATGTTGTGATGTTTGCTGGCATAGTCTCGTAGACCTCAGCGGCTTTATCCTGATGTAAAACTGGTTGTGTGGGAACTGTGTACGTTTTAACTATTCCTTGTGAAGCCGTACCGAAATTGTTACAGCTCTGTGTAACTTAGACCAAAACAGGCAGGGAGGGCAGGTGTGGAGGGAAGTTTGATCTGTTATGGGGAGCTGTCTCAGGACTCCGTGCTGCAAAACTTAGCTTTTAAGAATCTGAAAACTACAGGAGTCACAGCCACTGCGATGTGGGACTCGTCACTTTTCCAGCTGAGCTCCTGAGCTCTTCCAGTCCCTGCGCGGCTGGTGGAGCAGAGGCTGAGCCCTTCCAAACAAGTGTCCTCAGCATCCATACTCCCAGCTCATTCCCTTTTAGTTTTGCCTCCCCTTGCTCACTGGAACATGCCAGCTGAGTTTGTGGGTGTAGACTAAGGTGCCCAAAAAACAAATCTGAGCCAGCGTTAAACTAAATCCACTGGGGACTTTGTGAGCCAGTGTGTCTCCCTGCTGCCTGGTCGCACAGATTTCTCTGCACCGGTTTCTGGTTTGTCATAATGCTCAGGCTTTATATGGAAAAAGCTTAAGATGATCCATTTATTTTACAGAAGCCACAAGACAACTTTTTAGTCGCCACTAAGTTGGGCTAAATCTTAACAACAGAAGTATTTAAGAGACGAGGGGCAGGCTTTCCATCCTGCTTGCTTCCCCTGAGCCATTTAGTACATCCTCTGATTAGTTTTTCATTTCAAACCAGGCAGTAAGACGCTGCGTTCACGAGCAGCCCTCTCCGCGTTATCCTGTGAAACATTATTTCAGTCTGATAACGTAAATCCCGCTCTAGCTTTCGGTGATATTAATAATTTCAGAGAATTCTAGCAAACGAGTGGGGTGGATCTGCTTTTCGTACCTCTTTCTGTAGGGCGTACTCTCCTGAGTGTTTCCAAATTAAATGAGATCATGATTACTGGATCATAGAGACTGCCCAGCTTCAACCTTATTTATCATGTTTGGCTCATCTCCTAGAATTAGGGACAGAAAAGCTTACTACTTGGAAAGCTTATCAAAAAAACACTTAAAAATTCTGCTTTCTAGAAAATAGTTCTCCTGTGTAGATTTTGAAAGGTTGTTATCCTAAGCCAAGTAAAAATTCATTTAAGTTCTGAATCAGTGACAGTATTTTCATAGCTGGAAATATTCCTTTTTTTAATTTATTTATTTTGCTTTGGCTTTTGCTTAGTTCTTTCAGATTATTGCCTGAGATCTAAGACTTGGGTAGGGTTTTTTTTTTATTTGTTAGATCTGAGAATAAAGCTGTCACTGCCATTAAATTTTTATTGGCCTTGTTCAGTCTTCTCAAAATTTCACAAGTTGGTTGTCACAAAGGGGAGAAGAGACTGTGAGGTTAATGTTACAAACAGATGTTATAATTAAAATTAAAGAGCAGGATAATATTCTTCAGGCTTGACTACTGGTCCCATTTCAGGCCAACAGCACAGCGTGCTGGGGCACAGCTTCGTTGCGCCAGACTCTCTTCTCCCAGCAGAGGAGCTGAACCTTCTTGGCTGCTGGGTTGGGATGCACAGCGGCCCCAGAAGGGGAGAAGTTAAAGGAAAAGGCATGTGCATAGGTTCCCTCTCTTAAAGCAGCGTGAATTACAGTGCAAATTGCCTTCTAATTGACGGCGGCAGGTTTCCCATGGCTCTTTTTCACCCTGAAGAAGAGAATATGGGTCGGTGGTTGGTGGCCTTGCCGGTGGCGGCGCAGGGGGAGACAGTCAGCCGTTAGCATAGAGATCTTAAAACGGGTGACACCAGAAGGAGCTGACTCGCTGTTCGTGTCACCTCGGTGCCAGGCGTAGCATCCCAGCCATGTGATTACTAAACTCTCCATCCGTTAATAAGCGGTAGGTCAGGGGCCACACATCTCTCGCAGTAAGTTCTTCCTCCCTTTTTATGTCCTGAAGAGGCTGTGAGCCATTATTGTGTCGCGGCTGCCCACTGCATGGGCAGGAAGGCTGATCCTGCAGGAGTAACACTCCCAAAGTACGCGGGGTAAGGGCTGCTGATGCAAAGGGATTATTACCTTGTGCGTAGCCTGGAAGCTTTTGATTGCCCTGCTCCGTAAAGGAAAATAACAGCCACGTTAGGAAGCGTGCTGGAGTTTTTCAGGCAGGATTAATTGAAATAAATGACATGCTGTGGTGTTTCATCCTTGAATTGTTTAAAATTAATGCTGTCTTGTTGCAATGTGAAATAGTGGGGATGAAGGAAGGAAAAATGCTTACCTTTTTTTCTGGAAACACACCTTTTCTGCCACGTACTTGTTCAAGCTGCTGCTTCCATTGTCTTCTATGAGTTTTGGTTTTTTTTTTTTTTTTTCTTCATCCTTCTGATTTTCCTGGTTGGTGTTTTTCGTACAATATCTAAGTGTTGCCAGAGATCAGGTTGATTTTTTTGCTTAGCAATACACGCAGGGCCAGGAAGGATGTAGGATGCGAGTTCAACGTGTGGTATGGTGCTTTTGTGTCAGTGCCAGTACCTTAGATAAAGATAGCAGTATTAAAAACGAGTAACTGCTGTGTTCATCTTCCCAGCCCTGAGCATACATGGACTTCCGTACAAGGAGCAAAACAGCAGGTGTACAGCAAGCAGACAAAAATGTACATCAGAAGCTAAACATTTTTTTAGCGGGGGGGGGCAGATGACACACACAGACACTAAGGAAATGACTACCAGGATTGTTTCACAAGAGATACTGGGCTCTATCTAAGCAAAGGACAGAAAAGAGGCTCCAAATTCCCACAGTAGGATCTATTCCTGCTTGCCTTGTCTTGCACGCTGGCTCAAGGGAAGTAGAATTTTGGCTGGCAGTCTCTGGGCGCGGTTGTGGAAGGCAAACCTTCTTTCCTGCTTGGAATGACATGTGAGAAGCTGGTGGTTTACATCCATGTTAGGAGGTCGGGGTTGTTTGTCGTGCCTTTGTGTCATACTTCACCTGGAGCTGTAGTTACACATCCAGTTTCGTAAAACAAATTCAGGCAGCTATTGGGAAGAGTGAGTAGGCTCTCCGGGCATCTGCTGTGCTCCCACTCCCTTTCTGGCACTGGCACAAGCATTCTTGTGGCAATGTTGTCAGTTTTTAACTAGATTTGATCTCGGTGACCGTATAAACATTTGTGCTGGCATGAGGAGCGGGACTGAAACAATTGGGGGAGAGCTGGACCTCACCTATCAGTCTTGTGCAAGATTAAAATGGCCAGGTAGCTTTGTTAGCAACAAAGAGGGTTCTGCGAAGTTGGAGACTCAAGTCCTTATGTTCTGAAAGTGAGGTAATTCCTAGCTTGCATGTGTTTCTTTCTGTGTTGCTGCCTTTCTCTGAGTTCAGTTTTAGGCAGGTGTAAGAAGAGCAGTTAGGCAGGAAGGTAGCCACATCTCTAGAGCTACTTCGAGAGCTGCTGCTGAGATCTGCAGAAAACCTGTCACTTGAGTGAGCAGCCTACTTGGCACCAACCCTGGTATCGACAGAGGGAAGACTTTCCCGCCCGTTGCCAGCACTCACATGTGGCTTTCCCCATTTTCATACCTTGGGTCCCTTCAACCCAAGGGGCCAGTTACCGCTTCGTCTCTCGTATGCTGAGTAGCCGTGCCACTTGGTGCAGGTGGTTCTTCATTACATAGTTAGAAGTTGGCCTCAGACTGTCACTCCTGATGTTCTAAGCCGCGTTTGTCCTGTTGGCTGTTTCTCAGCTGCTTGTTTCACCGCACTGTCTCCTCCCTTGCCCATCCAGTCCTTCCATCGCAGAGTCCAGTCCAGCTTCAAACCAGCCTAGGTAACCTCTTCCCATTTATTGGGCTACCCATTCCTTCCCGTGTGCAAGGCACAGAGTCACCTGCGGGTCCGTGCTGTGTACTTGCCAGGGCTCTTCGTTTAAACCTTCCATGGGAGGAAAGCTGCTTAGTACTAGGGTTTTTTGTTTGTTTCTGTTTTCTGTAGTTCAATTAATTGTGCAGAACTGAGTAGAGAGCATATAGCTAAAAACTCATCTGACATCCCTGTGCATGCAGGAGAGAGAGTGGGCTCTTGGTCCATGGATGGATAGCCAGGGCTGCTGGAGGAAGGAAACTAAGGTGGATCGGCAGCTGGATTGGTTCTTTGTAGGATATCCTCGTAAAAGCAGCAACTCAACATCCTCACGTACGGAGCTGTGATAAAAATGACCAGGATGGTTAGTTTAGTTTCACGTGTGAGCTCAACTAAGTTGCTCCGTACACCTGTAGCCCTGATCAGATTTGATTCCTGTGGATATCGTGCAATGAGTTGATATGAGTAGATGTATATCCACCACACTGGCCGTGTACAATGTCATGGGCTGGTCCTTTAGGACCACACCTAGTTTGCTTAAGCGCTCTGAAAAAATTTCGTTGTGTTTCAAAGGCCTTAAATTCCATGCTTGAAGTGCCAAAGGACAAAGGCAATAGGATTTTGAATAGGGCTTGTGTAGTTTAGGCACCGACTTCCTGTTACACTCCTATAACATACTTGGGGTTCACGTGCACGCTCCAGGCTGCTGCAGTCTGACAAGTCACTGCACATCTGCTGAGCCAAATTAACGATCTTTATGCATACCCTTGGCCTGTGGCACACACGAGATGAACAAATTAGGCTTTTAGCCTTCCTTCACCGTGGGCTAAATTAAGTGAAATGATCTTGCATAAGCTGTGGGTTGAAAGCACGTGTGTACACATACACCGTAATTGCCTGTGGACCTGACTGGTTACGTGCTTTTGTAATGACACCGGGTGCCCACCTGCATCTTTGAAGACGTTTTGCCCTCGTAAATCTGTTCCCCTCAAAAGGAGCTCGCCTGTGGTGGTTACGGGAAGCTTGGGTGCAGAAATGGGGGTGTTCGTGCTTTCCCCGAAGGCATGGGATGATGGCAGCTGCCAGAGGGTGGAGTACCAGCCGGAGAGGCTCTTCCTCCAAGGACCGCTGGGGACTTCTCTTATGTGATTTTATCAGATGATTGCAACTCCTTTTATCATCTGGATACCCTGAAACCTTAAAAAGAGCAACTGTTACTCCACCCCGTGGCTGGCACAACTGCTACTTAATACCCTACTCCCTCTCCTGAGTTTGCATTTTTATTATATGACCTTTTCCAGCAGGCAGTGAGTTTTTAACTGAGCAATAGCAAATTGCAGCTGAGGAAGGCAGATAGAAAATGCAAAATCACTCTACAGTATGTAGCTTTTTAATCGCATTCCCATATTCAGTAAAAGTAATGAGATTTCTTGTTTATATTTGTAATCAGCAGAGGCAACTGACTGTGATGAGAAGCCGGACATTTCTCTACTACAAACAGGTAAAATGCATTAAAATTTTTATCAGCTTCCAATGTGTGTATTTGTTTATTTATGGCACAGAAGCAGTTTTCAATAATCCTGGCGTGCTCTATACAGTCGGGTAATTGCACACAGGACCCAGCTATCTTAAGTTTTGAATGGCCTGTAATAAAAAACAAATGCATCAGAATCTTACAATTTCCTCCTGTTTCATATTCGTAAAACCTCCAGGTTCATGGTAGCAGCTAAGCTAATAAGGCCAGTAAGTTACTGTTCTTGTGCCTCATAGGGACTTATGCTCATCCCTGGTATTTCTGGGAGCGTTTTGAATTCTTAATAGAGTTGTTGGTAGGGACAGACACAATAATTTGTATTGTAGCATCTGTTCAGTTGTCCAAGGTATTAGCAATAATATCCTGGGTTCACAGAAGAATTGCGAAGACGTTTTTATGCTGTTTGAGTGTTTTACTTTTTCCTGAAGTGCAGCCACCCTGCCTTAAAAGCCTGACAGCTGCTAAACAGCCGCGTAGCCACGCAGCGGTGCGGGCTGGGAAATCAGATTTTTGCACGCTGTTGCATGTGGTATTGCGATCAAGACAGCTTAAGGCTGAAGTTTGAAGCACCCTCTCATCTAGAGTCAGTCCACCAGTGGGTGCCCTGATGATAGGAACTGAGCTGCCATCCTCTGAAAATCCAGTGGGGTCTCTGGGGAGGTGATAATTTCCCTGCGTTACAGGGTCATTTCCCTCTCATTTCACCAAGGCGCTGCCTGTTATCCCCAAAGCCAAAGAAAAAGCAGGAAGGATCTTGAGCAGACAAATAGGGTCATGGGTTACGGTGCATTTTTATCATATTCCTAGGGTGCAACAATGGAGGGTGGTTGGAGATCAGGAATGCTATTGCTGTGAAGAACAGGACGGGGCTGATGCTGGGCTGCTGAGCGTGTGGCGCAGTACCTGGAGGCTGCGGGGTGGTCGAGAAGGTACTGGTACCGCTGCAGCATCTGTCTCTTGTGCGAGGGCTCCCTCATTTCTCTTGTCTAAGGGCTGGAGAAGGAGCTTTCGCACACCGCCGCTGCGTGCCGGAGCGGCAGCTGCCAGCCGTGGAGCGCTGTCGGTTGAAATCCCGCTGTCGGAGCACGTGCAGTTACTAAGGAATAGGACCAGCGGAGCAGTTGGGAGGACAAGCAGCTATAGTCTTGTTCTGGCAGGGACCCAGTGGGGGCTGGGAGCACGCGCTGACTGCGAGCCACCGTGCTGCTTTCTTGGCCAGCCGCTGAGCGTTGCAGGGTACGACCATGATAATAAAGGCAGGAAGCTCTGGTTTGAAAGGTCTCTTCCAAGCGACATCCTGTTCGTCTCATTTATCAGGGAGGGAAGCAATTCTGTCGCGCGAGGACCCTCATAAAGGCTGCTAATGTGACGTAGTGTTATCTTTTCATTGCTCTGGTAATCAGATTAAGGAGCAGAATCATTGGATTGCTGCGCTTTTCTTTGAGCACAGTTTCTGTAGTTACTACGGGTGGTGTACGTCATCAATGGAAATGAGCGTGCCGCGATGGTGGTGGTGGAGAAGACGACTCCCTTTCCACTCCACAGCAGATCGCCGCTTGCAGGCTGCTTGCTGGTGCACTTTGGAGCATCCATGCGTGCAGTTTTTGAGCTGAAATGTTTCCTTTGCCATGTATACCTCCCCCTGCTATGGGTGGAAGGGCCTAAATAAACCAGGCTGCAATTTGCATTGGTGGGGGAGGTGGTGCCCGCAGGCTGCAAGCCAAGCACTTGACTCACACCCATTATTATACGTGTGCAAGTGCCTCTTTATAGTACATGTCCATGTAACATCATACTGTTCTTAGAAACAAATGATTTAAAGTGATATACAGACAGTATAATGACAGTAATTATAATAGAGAGCCAACATACAGATGCTTTCTGTCAAGGAGCGTAGCAAAAGAGGTGGAATATGACTTTTGCAGAGGTCTTTCCCTCTCTTTAGTACAGCTGGTTTTATAAAGGGGTCTTACTGACAGGTTCTTTGAAGAGACCCTTCGTGCAATTTATTCAGCTGTCTTCTCTGTTTAGCTTGAAACATCTTTGGGGAAGAGTCTCTCTGACTGCGCAGTGCCTGGCGCAGCCCGCCTCACTTGCAGATGACAGCTAATATCAGATAAATCATGGCCTCAGGTCGTGCCAGGGAAGGTTTAGATTGGCTATTAGGAAAAAAATTCTTCCCTGAAGGAGTTGTCAAACATTGGAACAGGCTGCCCAGGGAGGTGGTGGAATCACCATCCCTGGAGGTATTTAAAAGGTGTGTAGATGTGGCACTTACGGCACTTTTGTGGTGGACTTGGCAGTGTTGGGTTTACAGTTGGACTCGGTGATCTTTAAGGTCTTTTCCAACCTAAATGATTGTGTGGTCAGTGGTGAACCTGGTGTGTTGGTAGAATAAAAGCAGACCAGACTGGGTTGCTTGAGGGGGGGTGTTTGCAGCCAACTGGATGGGGAGAAAAGGTGGGGTACAGAAGCTGTTGATGAAAGATGGTTATTGCTCTCTTGGTCTTCAAGAAGTGAACAAACTTGTGATGCAGAAGTGAATGACTTGGATCAGTGGTTAAGCGTCAGGGAAAAAACAAAAAGGGAAAACTCGGATGCCTTTAATCTGCCTTTCCTGCTCACTCAACCCTGCCTGCGGTGCCGGCGACATTATAAACAAGATCTGGGGTAGATGTGGACTACTGATGCTGGAACGCCTCAAGCTGCGTGTTTTGGGATCGCAGCCTAGGGCTGACACCTCGTTTGAGACACCTCAGTTAGAAGTGTGGTCTCTCTCGGCTGTCCTCGTCCTTGGTGGGAGGAGGGCTGTTTCCAGAGAGAAGGTCAGATCAGTTAAGGTCATGTTTGGAGGGGTCTCTCCTTTGGTGCCGGCAGGACTGTGCTCCGAGCGCAGTTAATTGGTAGAGGTGCCTACAGCCGGGTTTCAACCTGCTCCTTCTGTGCCCGCAATTACCAAAGTCCCAAGCTTTGAGGTGAGCAGAGGGTGTTTTGTTTTCAAAATCCTCTTTTGGAACTCAAAAGCCTTGTGAAAAAAATGGAGCTGGTACATCCACATTTTTGCCCAATTATATTTTAGCACTTCTGAGCAGAAATCATGCTCCTGCTTTAAAATCACCCTGGATGCTGGGAAGGCCGTTGCTTTAAAAGCTGTAGATTGAAGGGTGTTTAAAGTAAATTGGAAGAACTGTGGCAAGCTAAACTTGCTGGGAACTTTGGTGCATTGACAGATACATCTCAAGAAAATACTAGAAGAATTGTCTCTAACGAACATTGTCAAAAGCGCGGGGCTTCCACAGTTTCAGCTTTTGCACCTACCAAAAGCTGAAGGCTGTGTCCAGAGCTGAGCTGAAACAGGTCAGGCAGCTCCAGGGGTAATTACCGTGGACTAAGTGGAAAGACTGGTTAGTTTCTTGGTGATACAGGAACCTGGAAAGTGTGAGGTAGGTCTTTATCAGGACAAAGATATGGCAGCTTTTAGAGCCTTTCTATAAGTTGGTACTGTGAAAAGGCTCATCTTATTTTGCTCTACAATTTACACAAAGCGTGTGGATTTTGTGTTTAAAAAAAAACCCCAAAACACCAAAGGAAGGCATAGCCCAGAAGTTCTGCGTGTGGAAACAAATGTAAGGCAGCCGTAACACCTTTTTCTTGAATCCTCAGCTTCCAAATCACATGTGAAAGATAGTACATAGCCCAGGACCGCGAGAGCCCTCCTTATACCTGCGCTTTGGACCACAGCTGTGCTGAGAGTTTGTGTAGTTTCTCCACACTTGGGTTAATTCCAAGATGAGAAAGAATTTTGATACCCTAAAAGAAGCCGAAACACTAACATCCCAATCCTCAGGTCCAGGGGTGATACAGCTTTGTGAAAAGATGAGAGCAATCTCTAGGCAAAGAAACCGATGATAAGAAAACAGCAACGCTCCAATTCTATATAGGTTGTATCCTTTTCTCTCGAAATACAATGTCAAGAAAATGAAACTTAAAAAAAAAAAAACCCTTTTCGAAACCTTAAATATAAATCCTTTATTGTAATATAAATCTTTATCCTTTCAGTGCATGATTGTATGAGTTTTCCCTTTTCATTGGGTTGTATTTGCCTCTCAGGCTGATTGATGTCTGTCTCCTATTTGCCCTGTGTTCTTAGCGCTCTCTTGTAATTCTTCTGTCCATCTTTCATTGTTCTGTTTAGAAAAAGCACGTTCTTAAAGTGCTTTAAAAAAGATGGGATATAATCATACCGTGCACCTTTTTTTATAATTTTTTTTTTTTTTCCCTATATGCGTTTAGACTGCTGTGGAGTGGTGGGTTTTTTTTTTTTTTCCAAAGAAGATCCCAAAGTACGTCCTCTTAAGTTTAAAATTCAAGTGGTGCTTTTTTCACTTCTTCATAACCGTGACTTCAAAGGGGTGAGCCTCGCAGTGCAGTTTGTGCCGAAGTCTAATGCAGCAGTTTTTATCTGAAGTGGGGTGCACTATATGTTGCGTGAAAAACTTTGCTGGCAAAATTCCCTATTCAGAAAAATCTAATTTGCTTTTCTCTAGCCGATTGAGCTCTACTCTAAAAGGAATTCAGCAGCTGCTGCCTGGGTACACTCCAGCAGTTCAGCCCCATCACAAAAGTTAGAGCTCGAACATGTTATTTCCATCTTTTTTTTTTTCTTCCTTAAATTTTTATATTTTTTTACTGATTTCTTCAAACACTTTCTTCCTTCAGGTAACTTTTTTGACACCACAACAGATCATCTGATAGACACAAACCCAGATTTCTCAGCTTGAATTTCACATCCCGCGTCAGTGTTTTTAGTGGATAGAAACGTCCTCTCCTTTGAGTAACCTCCCCACAAGATCGGCGCGAGAACTCTGGCGCACCGCAAGGCGTGGACGTCCGTACCGTTCTCCCTTCAAGTTTGTGTTGTGTCATGCATTTCCCGTGTCACCTCAGATAACGAAACCTCCAGATGGCTTCACTGTTCTTCATCTTAATTAAAAGATGATTCCCCTCCCTATCCAATGCATTATTTAGTTAGCGGGGTATCCACTCTGAAGACATTGTCTTGCCTTTGTTTTTCCTCCACGATTGTATTTTGCCATGTGATTGTATGTTTGCCGACAGCGTTCTGTCTTACGCCACGCAGAGGTGAATACACAGATGGGTGACTGTCCCCTGCCTGGGGACCAGGGTGGCATCTCTCTCCATCAAAACCCCTGTGAGCTCCATGAGCATTTGGCTTGGCCAAGCTCTTGGCTCCTGCAGACCCACTTTTCCTTTTCCTGGCTGCTGTGGTACCAATGACCAGCCGTACGCAGCTGTGATTAAAAAGTCCTCGCTGGATTTAGCAGGAAATAAAGCAGGATTCCTCTCCGCAGTGCCCAGTTTCCTAACTATAGCGAGGAGAAGCTATTCCTCAAAGAATTTCCCCTGCGTGGTCCTAGCGGGATGGCTCTCGAGCGTCTTTGTAGTGCAGATTGCTGGAGATGGTCGTTCTCCCCTTGCTTCCCCCCCCCCGAGCTTGCCCTACCACCTCAATCTCCAAACGTATTAGTTCACCGATTTCCAGGAAGAGGGTCTGCACACTGTGATTTTTCAACCACTAAGCATTGGCAACAATATTCACCTATTTAAAAAGAAAAAGAAAAAGAAAAAAAAAAGTCACCTTTTGACTGGCGCTCTATTGATATCTCAGCAGTTCAGATGAGTGAATCAATCAAGAAATTGCACTACCCTCTTTGACGTTGAAAGGGTCGGTCCTTTCGGGTCAGGGCTGAGGTAAAAATTGTACGCGGCCCTCCATGCGAACCTTCACTTCGGCACCTTTCATCAGCACTAAATTCACTTTAAAAATGTCGGGGAAAAGTCTAGAAGGTCTTACCTGCAACATCTATCGATCACCAGGCAGTTTGAGCGCGTTTCCTGCAATTGGAGGGAGAGCTTGCTAGAGCCTTTGCCATTGTGTTTCCTTTCCCTGTGTATTTTTTAGGCGCATCTTTTTTTCTTTGGAAACTATTTGGCCTTTGAGTGTCTCAACAGAAGTGCTATTACAGAGTGGGATGGTTTTCAAAATATTTAATCTCTTTTTATTTTTTTTTTTTTAAACAATCCTTAAAGCCTGTTTCTCAGAGGTCGCCGAATGCCCACAGATAACACCGAAGCCAATGGGAATGGTTTGTTCCCTCGGCACCTGAGAAACCAGGCTCCCGGCCCTTCCCCACCCACCTGCTGTGGAGTTTTAGGAATGGCCGTGTTCTCTCTGAAACTGTGGAACAGATCGAATGTGCACTGCAAACCTTAAAATTTGCGTCTTTCCTTCCTTCGTGGCTTGGGAGTTGCCTGCATTGCGCAGGGGACGCCGGTCCGTCGTGTCCGTATCGTAACCCCTTCAGCAACAGAATCAGCGTTTTGTAAATTTGAAAGATTGCATTTGTGTTTACTTACTGTGACTACTGTTCAGACTTTCTTCAGAAATCTTTTTATAGGGTTTATTAGAAGGAAAAAATAAATCATTCCATATTTAGGTAAAAATGTCTCGATCTTCTGTATATATGTTTTATTAATATGTAAATATTTAGATATTTTTAAATTACTATGTTCTTAATAAAGCGACAAGGGACTAGTTGTGAAATGGTGTATAACATTGTGTCGTGTTACCGATCTCTGGGAAACTCTCTTTGTCAGTTCAGAAAAGAAAACCTACAATAAATAACTTTAATTGCATGTGTGTTCCTGTGTTCTGTGCTGGATTCCCGTTTTTCAGAGGAATTACCTGGCAATTAGCGGACTCCATAGGGAAATGTATGGAAAACCCTGAAAGTTACCACCGCAGTGCTGTTTTTCCAGCTGGCAGAAACAAACCACGCTGCTTGCCAGTCACAACAACATCTACACCCAATTGCATAATAACTCGTGAGTATTAAGTGCTGATAATGCTTGAAGTCTAATTTTAATTGAATTAGGTGCCTTTATAATCTGCACTTAAAAGGTTAAGCTCTGCTTCTATGGAAACAACACATAGGAAGGACAAACCAATACTCCTAATTTGTTAGGAGTAGCTGCAAAGATAGATGCTTGGTAATTTATTATCACACCCTCATCAAACGTTGTAGAGCCTTAGAAAATATTTCCTGCAAAAACATGTTCCTGGTAATCTTCCGTCAGTTACAGGGAGGCAGTGAAGTGAAAGAGCGGCTCGCCACACCTTTTCTGCTTTATATAAGGAGCATGAGGGGTAAGTTGGAGGTAAAAAGTCCATCGAGAGTTTCCCTTCAGTGGCTGCACGGATCGGCGCAGATCACACGTCTTGCATCCCTGTGACACGGCGTGAGTCAGCTCAGTCCCGCTCCGCTGGGGAATATTGAAAGAGCACGCGAATCACCGAACCACGGGAGGGTTTGGGTTGGAAAGGACCTTAAAGATCACCCAGTTCCAACCCCTTGCCATGGGCAGGGACACCTCCCACTAGACCAGGTTGCTCCAAGTCCTGTCGAACCTGGCCTTGAACAGCCCCAGGGATGGGGCATCCACAGCTTCTCTGCGCAACCTGGGCCAGGGTCTCAACTCCCTGAGAGTAAAGAATTTCTTCCCAATACCTAAGCTAAATCTACCTTCTTTCAGTTTAAAACCATTGTCCCTCATCCTGTCACTGCATTCCCTGATCAAGAGTCCCTCTCCACCTTTCCTGTAGCCCCTTCAGGTACTGGAAGAGGCTATAAGGTCTCCCTGGAGCCTTCTCTTCTCCAGGCTGAACAACCCCAACTCTCCCAGCCTGTCCTCACAGCAGAGGTGCTCCAGCCCTCGGATCATCTTGGTGGCCTCCTCTGGACCCGCTCCAACAGCTCCATGTCCTAATGTCGGAGGCTCCAGAGCTGGACACAGGACTCCAGGTGGGGTCTCCCCAGAGGGGAGCAGAGGGGCAGAATCCCCTCCCTCTCCCTGCTGGCCACGTTTCTTTGGATGCAGCCCAGGATGGGTTGGCTTCCTGGGCTGTGAGCACTCATTGCCGGCTCACATCCAGTTTTTCATCCACCAGTACCTCCAAGTCCATCTTGGCAGGGCTGCTCTCCATCCCTTCATCCCCCAGCCTGTATTGATGCCAGGGATTGCCCCGACCCAGGTGCAGGACCTTGCACTTGGCCTTGCTGAACCTCATGACATTGGCATGGGCCCACTCCTTCAGCTTGCCAAGGTCAACAGACATTGCCAGCGCCCACCACATGCCCACAAATTGGCTTCAGATCTGGATGCAATTCATCACACGCACAATTAGGGATCTTCCAGCTTGATGGAAGAAAATGCATCCATCCCGAAACAACGAGGACTTTCACTCGCCTGCTCTGCACTGCGAGTCATCCCCAAACGCGTGGCTTTGTTTGGCTTGTTTTTCTAAAGGAGGAGGCAGGTTAATACGCCGTTATTTGTAACATTAGGTGGAATATCTGTCTTTAAGATACAATTATGACCAAGAAGTGTCGCCGTGCGCCAGGATTTGCAAGGCACTAAATCTCACCTGTGCTGCAAAGCCACCAGCAAGTACTGCTGCAAGGTTGTGGCTTCACCTGTTGAAACGGCTTTGGGATGGAGCAAAAGCCATTGCCAGCATCGCTGCATGGGCTCCAGCCAAGCTCCAGCATCCTCGGCAGGCCATTCGGCCGGGGCGTCCCTCTGCCCTGTGTACAGGACACTAGAGATTAATACTTTGGGTGAAAAAAATCCTTCTGAAGCTTAAGAGGAAAAAGGATATCCTCCTGCTAACATGAAAGGAAACCGGAGCCTGGGCTTTATAAAAAATGCATTAATTGCGAGACGAGAAGAAAGTCATCTCAAATGCCTGTGACATGGTTTAGAAATGGCTGGCTGAGCCTTTTTGGGGGAAACACGTGCTGCAACACCAGAGTGGTTTGGGGATGGGTAGTCCTGACGCAGCCACCCCTCCTGGAAAGACACCTTCTCCCCCAAAAACCTGCCTGTGCTGAGATGGTGATGCCTCGCTGGGAAAGGTGTCCCTCCTTCGCCGGGGAAGAGAGGGGGCATGCTCCCAGGAAAAAACCCATGATGCCGACAGCGGCCACCCTCCACCACTGCCACGTCCTCACAGAGGGACAGACGTAGCCAGGGTGTTGCAAGACTTTGCAAAAATAAACCCCTTGTTGCACATTCTCCCCCAAATCTAAAGTAGAAAAATGCCTTGTGGGAGGTGCCGAGACATCCCTTCTCCCTCCGCTGGCGCTGCTCGGGCATCCCCACAGCCCTGCTGGGACAAGCACCTGCACCCCTTCCCCACCAAGCTGTCATCGCGGAGGGGCAGGAGAAGGGTTTGTACAAGTAGGTCAGGTATGATTTCTCATCCGCTGAATGCTAATAAAAGCCACCGATGTGAAACCTATAACATTATGTGTATAAATAATTTAGCTCCGGTGTGTAAACATTGATTCTGGGCTTTAAAAAAACTCCGAAATAATTCCATCAGCTTTTTCCCCTCCCCTCCATGCATACATCTTATGCACCACTGCTAACAGGGGCAGAAAATAGCTAATATTTGGGGAATTTGGAAATCGGGGAGACACACCCCTTGTGTTCCTGGGCTGGCTCCTTCCTCCACCCAGATCCTCAGAGGGACAGAGGAATCTGAATGACCAAGGGAGCTAATTAGGAACAAAGACGTAGCTCTAGCTTGTAATTGCAAGTACTTGTTGACCAGAGGGATGGTGGTAAGAGAAGCGGCTGCATTTCGTGACCCATGTTCTCCCCTTTGCTCCTCTTGCTCCCTTGGGCAGATGCAGGCACTGAGCTCGCCCCACATAGCATCCATCTGACCTTCCCAGCAGCTGCCTTCAGATGAGCTGATTTGCTCCAAAATTGCTCTCAGGGGGAGTCCTCACAGGATGCCCAAGCCCACCTCAAACTGACCTTGTGGCCCTCCAGCCCTGGAAGACCTCGCTGCCACAGAGCACGGAAGGTAACTGCCAAATAGCAGCAATGCTGCTCAGAGAGCAAATCCACTCACTAAGGGCGGCTGCAAGGGGCGAGCGAGGCCCCATGGCTGGAAATGTTGGGCCAAGGCCAGGAAGGAGCTGCTTTGTCTCACCCTTGCTCTGCGAGACCCCTCGGAGGGAGGTTTGTCAAGGATTACAAGCTGGTGTGGTGGGTAGCAGGCCGTTAGCTGGACACGGGGTCCAAAAGTTGACAAACTGGCCCATAATCTTTCCTGGAGGTCTGAGGAGACAAATGGTCCACTGCTGGTTGCTCTCCCATGCAGCTCATCCCAGTGTAACTTTGCATGAAAGCGTTCACACCGCCATGGTTGCCCCCAAAGCTACCACCCAGTATGGGATGAAGACCTTCGTCTACCTCTGCCCAGCAAGAGCCATCACAGGTCAGAGGACCATGGTGGCCTCTGGCTCCTACTGGAGCCTGGCTGCGGGGCCAGCTTGGGGTGGCAACCACCACCGTGGCCAGGGATGTCCCTCGGTCATGTTCATCACCAGCACAGCCAGGAGAAAAGTCATCTTCAGGTGATGCCTGGACAGGTCAGAGTAGATGGAAAAGGCCAGCCCATGGAGCTCTGCAGTCCACTGGCGCTCAGGTGGCTCCCGACGGCTTTCCCTGGCCCAGGGTGGCACAGCAAACCATCATATGGATGGCATGTGCACACTGGGAGCTGGTCCCGCACTCCGGCGAGCGAACCCGGTCCGGGAGACTTCCAAAAACACTTATTGTCAGCAACGCTCCCACCCCACAGCATCTCTGCTCCGCTTTCATCTGTCATGGACATACCAGGTGAACTCGAACGTGGGCTGGCGGGGGGCGAGGGGGACATCCACGTGTCAGGGTGCTGCGAGAGTGGCGGCTCCCCCATGAGTCGCCGTGAAGTTGGCATGGAGGGATCTGGGCTGGAACCAGCTTGTGGCTATTGCCGTTCTGCGGCTTAGAGAAAGCAAAGATTAATGTAATCATTTAATCCCAAGAGATTTCGGGATTCACTGACTGTATCTCATGTCTCCATTCACCACGGCGCAGGGGATGTGTGTAAACTGCTCTGCTCTTAGCTGGACCTCCACACCCTTATCTCCTTTCCCCTGAGCTCCTGCACGTGCACTCAGATCCCATCTCTCCCCGCTGCCACATCTCTGCCTCCTGCCGCTGTGACGCAGCACAGGTAGATCCTGCCCACAGCATCCAACCTTCTTTTCAGTTGGTGAGAATGGTGATATCATCCACACTTGCTTTTCTTGCCTTTTTTTTTCTGGTGATGGCTCGGTCCCCAAAACCTGCGGTCCTCCACCTCCCTGGAGCTCACATCGCCTTGCCTGATGCTGGCACCACCAGTGGGGTATCTGCTTCCTCCGTCTCCATCCACTCTGCCCTCACGAGGCTGATGCCACGGGGAGAGCCGAGGGCCAGACTGGGTGGGATGCCCTGCGGGGAACCTTGGGTTTGCCGCAGGGTTAGAAACACCCTTTATTGCATAAAACTTACCTGGACACCCAGGTGCTGCCGGTCCCCGGGAAGAGGAGCCTGGACACAGCAGTGGATGTGCTGCATCCATGGAGATGGAGTTTTGGGTACTGCTGCAAGACCTCCTCCATTTCCTGGCTCCTCCACCCATAAGGGCATCACCTTCCTGGCTTCATCACCTGGAGAGTATAAAGTGTGCCAACCCCCAGTGCATTAACATAGATTTTGCATTTAACATTGATCACAGCAATGAGCTCCTGCCTGGTTCCTTCACTGACCTTCCCCAAGCATGATGGATATCCCCATCTCACATTTAGTGTCCCCTTGGGGAAGCCCTAGAGCAGCAGAGACTCCTGCCTCTGCCACAGGCCACCCGCACACAGGCTCCTGGCACCCATCCCAGTGGGGTGGCCTCCCCTGGGGTCTCCATCCAGCCCCGTGGCCAGGGCTGGGCAGCGAGGACCACTTCCTTCCCCAGGCTGTCTCACCTCTCACTGCTTTCTATTTCCATCTCCTGCTCTGCGGCAACATTCTCCCTTGCTCCATCCCTCCCCGCAGCAGGCGGGGATGTCCCTTTGGGATCAGGGGGAAAAGACCAGGCTGGTGTGATGGACCTGCCAGGAGGATGATGGACACCTTCCACTTACCCTGTCTGTGACACTCCTGTCGTCTGGAGGAGCTGCAGGCAGGAGCAGGAGATGCTGCCAACGTGGGGAAGCCACAGACACGGACTTCTTTCCAGGCTGCTGGGCTTTCTTTCTGTGCAAGCCAGCACTCACCTTAATGAATAGAGGTGGATGGTTTCTCCAGAATAAAATCTCTGCTAGCTGGGGATTGCTCTTGGAGAGGTTCTGGTAACTCCTCCTGCTTCTGTTCAAGTAGGAAGCCCAGGTTCACAGGGCTCTGAGTCAAACCATTGTGCTTGTTTTCATGCTAGATAGAAAATGAAACAAGCTCAACTGGGGGAACATGATGGCTTGAGCTGGGAAGGGATTTTACTTTGAGGAGGATGTTGCAGAAGCCTCAGCCTGCAGCTTTGCTGCTCAGCAGTGCCAAGTCCGCTCCAGCCCCGGAGGAGATGGAGCTGCTTGGGGAGGAGGGAGACCTGCAGATCTGCT
This sequence comes from Chionis minor, assembly GCA_013398295.1. Taxonomy (NCBI): domain Eukaryota; kingdom Metazoa; phylum Chordata; class Aves; order Charadriiformes; family Chionidae; genus Chionis; species Chionis minor. The sequence continues at coordinate 216,314 of VZSF01001890.1, read as the reverse complement.
GCCTCCTCCACTTCAGAGGCACCTACATCTCTCCTGGACACCCGACGCTGGGCTCTGTGTTACCATTCACAGCGTTTCACACGGTGAACACGTCTTTTTCATGAGCAGAAATGCCATCAGCTTCCCTAGCACAGCCAGAGCCAGGGCATGAGATCACAGAAGGATTTGCGTTGGAAGGTCCCTTTTAAAGACCACCTAGTCCAATCCCCCTGCCATGGGCAGGGACACCTCCCACTAGACCTGGTTGCTCAAAGCCCCATCCAACCTGACCTTGAACATGACCAGGGATGGGGCATTCACAACTTCTCTTGGCAACCTGCACCAGTGTCTCACCATTTATTCCTTGTGTCCAACCCAAACCCAGCCTCTTTCACTTTAAAACTGTTGCCCTTTGTCCTGTCACTACGAGCTCAGGAAAAAAATCTCTCTCTGTCTTTCAAATAAGATACCGTTATATATTGAACGGCCTCAGTAAGTTGTCCCTGAAGCCTTCTCTCTCCAGGCTGAACAACCCCAACTCTCCCAGTCTGTCCTCACAGCAGAGGGGCTCCAGCCCTCAGGCCATCTTTGGGGCCTCCTCTGGACCCGCTCCAACAGCTCCATGTCCTTCTGATGTTGGAGGCTCCACAGCTGGACACAGGACTCCAGGTGGGGTCTCCCCAGAGGGGAGCAGAGGGGCAGAATCCCCTCCCTCTCCCTGCTGGCCACGTTTCTTTGGATGCAGCCCAGGATGGGGTTGGCTTCCTGGGCTGTGAGCACTCATTGCTGGCTCACATCCAGTTTTTCATCCACCAGTACCCCCAAGTTCTTCCCTGCAGGGCTGCTTTCAATCCCTTCATCCGCATTGATGCCAGGGATTGCCCCGACCCAGGTGCAGGACCTTGCACTTGGCCTTGTTGGTCTTCATGAGACTGGCATGGGCCCCCTCTTCAAGCCTGTCCAGGTCACTCTGGATGGCATCTCGTCCCTCTAGCAAATCAACCGCACCGCTCAGCTTGGTGTCACCTGCAAACTTGCTGAGGGCGTGCTAGAAACCACTGTCTATGTCAATGATGAAGATATGAAATATTACTGGTCCCAGTATGAACCCTTGAGGGACACCACTCGTTACTGGTTTCCGCTTGGACATGGAAATGTTGACTGCAACTCTTTGGACCCCACCATCTGGCCAATTCCTTATCTATCTATCAGTCCAACCATCAAACACCCATCTCTCCAATTTAGAGGCAGGAGTGTTGTGGGTGGACAACATCAAAGGCCTTCCAAAAGTCACGAAGCCCATCACTGCGGTTTGTAGGTCGTTCAGGACCTAACACTCTTTGAAGAGTAATCACACAGCAGCCCGTCTTGCCGAGGGTCTAAGCCCTGTGGCAGGGTCAGAGACGCCCCTACTCACTGCAAAACCCTCCGTGTTGGGTCTGGGGGTGCTGTGGGGCTGAAACCTCTTCTCCTGACCCCACAAACCAGGTGTTGGCAGAGGTGCGCAGGAGATGGGCACAGCGACACACCCAGCTGCCACCCGCCCGAGAGGCTCAGACCCAGGAAAACCCAACCTTTGCACCCGGGGCCAGGACTCAGAAGCTCCATCTCCAGGCGTGCAAACCGCCTGTGTTTCACGCCGTTAAGTTTCACTCCGTGAAACCTGGAGGCAGGACGCTGCTGGGCCGACCTTGAGCAACCCTCACATCTTCTCCGTCCGCCTCTGTCCCTGTCTCCCGGGGGGGAGATGAGCCCACCCAGCCCGCGCACAAGCTACTTTGCTTTCGTCTGACGCAAACCCCTCTGCCAAGTGCGAAGGTTAATGCGCCGGCGGTGCGGTGCCCTTCGAGAAATGGTTTGCTGGCGAACCCCACATCTCTTCCTCCAGCAACAAATTGCTCTTCAACTATTGCCATCTTGTGGCGCCCGTGACCCGTTACTTGTTCCTTTTATCTGCTAATGGTGTTGGTGAGAGTCAGCAATGTACACAGGCAATTTTAAAATGAAATGTAAATGAATCAGAAATGCCTACGGAGGAGGCATTAGCATAAATCCAATCAAAGGGCTTTGTTTAACTTGTTAAAAATGACTAAATATTTAGTGAGTGTGGGTGGGTGAGGTGATTCTTGCTCACAGTCGGGAAGTTTTAGAAGCAAAACTAACACTGATATCTTAAACGTCGGAGCTTAAAAGCTATTTTCTGCCCCGAACTCTGCCTCCTCGGTCTGTAGCTCACTGGAGTATCATTGCCTGTTCAAGGAAATCACCTCTAAAATATTATCTTTGCTTCTAATAGCGGTCGACTGACTCAACAAGGATATTTGGACTCTATGTCATGAGCATTGCAGGGGTCTCCTGGTGGTGGGGAGTCCCTTGGAGCAAACTCTGCCCATCCCAGTCGTGCCAATGGTCCCCCTGGGGTGGGATATTGGAGGTGGAACACAAGACAACACCACCAGCTGTGCATGACCACCCTGACCTGCCTGTGGTATGCGCCAACAAGATCACCTTGGGCATGACAGACGAGATATAAGGAAGAAATTTTTTATGGTGAGGATGGTGAAACGCTGGAACAGGTTGCCCAGAGCAGTTGTAGATGCCCCATCTCTGGAAACATTCAAGGTCAGGTTGGACAGGGCTTTGAGCAGCCTGATCTAGTTGAAGATGTCCCTGCCCATGGCAGAGGGGTTGGACTAGATGAACTTTAAAGGTCCCTTCCAACCCAGACCATTCTATTACTCTATGAGCAAGAGCCCTCCCTGTGCCTCTGGTCTTTGCCCAAACTGGGAAGACTGGGTTGGGTTCATTGTTCCATCCCTGGTGGTATCTGCTGAGTGTCAGGAGGTGCACATGAGGCTGATGTTTGGTGGTAGTTTACGTGGCACAAGCAGACCTGCTGGTAGCCCTCTGCATTTCTCTGCTCCAGTCCATCCATCCCACGTCCACCCCTCACCCTCTGATGTTCACACTGGCTTTTGCAGAGCTACCTGGATTAAACCTAACCAAAAAAATCCCATTTTTTTGGAGCCCACACCTATTCCCTGACCCATTAGTTACCCCGCAGACATATGGATAGTGATAAGAATATTAGTCACAGCAAGGTTTGGCTCTACGGCTTGGACTAAATCAAATCACCGAGTTGAAAACAACACTCCGACTTGGCTCTGCAGTGACTCCCTGGGCTCTGCGGGCATCACTCCAGCAAGCGGCAAAGGGGGCTTGGGGCAACACTTTGGATTTGGGAAGAGCCAGTCTTCCCTGCTGCTTCGCTCTCCTGCACGGAGTTGCATTGGGGTGGGTGTTAATTGCATTTCTGGAAATCAAAGCAGCCACTGATGGGGTTGGCGGTGGTTGGTTTTTTCTTCGCTGCTTTCCCCCAGGTGCTGCCCATCTGCGTCCGGCGCCTGCCGGAACGTGGGCTTTGCTTCCCCCGGGGGGACATCTCTCCCCAGGGAACCCCAAGCTGCCCCAAGCATTCGCCCCTTTCCAGGGGCTTATCCCACTGCCTGAGTGTGAGGTCCTGCAAAGGTGGATTCTGCCATGGAGAGTCCCAAATCCTGGGAACATACTCAGAATTGGCTGCAGCGGTGGGAGGGTGGTGGGGTGCAGGGGATGGGAAAGAAATGGAGAAATGGGAAGATTGAAGAGCGGGATCATTGCTCTTCCTGTGTGTTTTGGTGGGTTTTTTTTTCTTTTAAATGCTGGAAAAAAGTCCTTTAGGACTTTTTGTAGCCCACCACCAGGTTACAGCGCTTCCCACCACCGCCGGGCATGCCTGGTGGGCGCAGGGCGGCATTTGGGGGGGGTGCCAGAGGCTGCAGGGACCCCCGACGCCTCCATCCACCCCCACACCCCAGCACGGTGGGACGTCCAGCCCCGCCGGAGGGGTCTCACCTCCTGGCAGCTCCACCAACGGTCCTGTCGCTCTCTCGGCATGTAAATCAGGTGCTTTCCAGGAGTTTCCCTGGGGAGTCGCTACCGGCGGGCTCGGCTCAGCAAACCTCGCTTGCTCCCAGCGAGCTGGACCAGGTGCAAGAGAGACGTTTAGGTTTCTCTTCTGCTGTGAGACTATCATGGCAACATGCTCATATTCAGCCCCTCAAGGAGAGCAAACCACCAAACCGCTGCTCAAGGGGTTGGGTTTGGTTTATTTTTGCTTTTCCAAAGGGAAAAATACACCATGGCACAGTGGTGATCCCTGCGGAGATAAGCAGTTGCATCAAGCACAGGTGGCTTCTTCCAGGGCACCTCACCTGCAGCCCCGAGAGCACTTTGCTGACGTCACACCTATTTCCCAATGGAGGAATTGGGTGTATAATCTGCTTTTCCCCATTTGCTCAAGTTTTGAGTGCCCTGTTGCCACGATCCCAGGGTGGGATTCGGCTGTGCTTCAGCAGCCAACAATTCAGGTGTGTATAGTAATTACCCCACTTGGAATACCGTGTCCATCTCTGGAGCCTCCAGCATAAGAAGAACATGGACCTGTTGGAGCAGATCCAGAGGAGGCCACGAAGGTGCTCTGCGGGCTGGAGCACCTCTCCTAAGAAGACAGGCTGAGAGAGCTGGGGTTGTTCAGCCTGGAGAAGAGAAGGCTCCGGGGAGACCTTATAGCCCCTTCCAGTACCTGAAAGGGGCCTACAAGAAATCTGGAGAGGGACTTTTTACAAGGACATGTAGTGATAGGATGAAGGGTAATGGCTTCAAACTGGAAGAGGAGAGATTTAAAGTCAATATTAGGAAGAAGCTTTTCCCTCTGAGGGTGGTGAGACACTGCAACAAGCTGCCCGGAGAAGATGTGGATGCCCCATCTCTGGAAGTGTTCAGGTCAGGTTGGATGGGGCTTTGAGCAACCTGGTCTAGTGGGAGGTGTCCCTGCCCGTGGCAGGAGGATTAGACTAGATGAACTTTAAAGGTCTCTTCCAACCCAAACCAGTCTGTGGTTCTAGGATTATGTGGTTTAAACAGCATGTCTGCCTTCTGCTGTGCTCCGGCTGCAGGGCAGCATTTCCCCATGGATCCACCTACACTCCCACCCATCAGTATCACCCCGCCACAGCCACTGGATAGGGCTGGCAGCAGTGGGAAGCAGCAAAATCCGTGCTGGGGAGTAAGAAAGAAGACTCCTTGCCAAAGAAATTATCTGAAGCAGGTGGTTCCAGCTCGGAGGAAGTCAATTTATATTCCCAAATGATGTGCTGGGAGCTGCTCACAGCTCCATCAACAAGCGCGACACAGGCAAGGCAGATGTTTCAGCGAGTGCCAGCAGCTGGAATAGGATCGCTGGCTCAGCTCGGCTGCACCCATTGCTCCAGACGGTAATTCGGGAAGTCAGCGTTCGAGGCTCATCCCAAGGGAGCCAGTATCGGGTGGCTGCAGGTCTGGCTGGCAGGATGGCACAGCCCTTTCTGAGACAAAGCGGGGTAGTGGCGCGCGAAGCCAGGCGGGAGGCGAAGCTCCTGGATTATTTATAGGCTTAAACCTTGGAAAGGATCTCGGCGCAGAAAAGCACGGGGTGCACAGGGCCAAAGCCGCCCTGCCATGGTGATAATGGGGCCGTGCCGGTGCCATCCACGTTGCAGGAGCAGCTCTTCCCAGGGCACGTCCCCGCCAAAGTTATTTTTGGTATGGGGGAACGGCAAACTTCTGGGGACACCCAGGCTCAGCATGGTGGGACGTGGCTTGGGGAAATGAAGCTCTGCGAAGGGTGAAGGACACCGGGAACGTGCTAGCGGGCAACGCGAGGCATGAGGCTTGCCCGCCACAGCAGACATCGTGGTCACGGGGGAACTTCCGAGGGGTGAAGGAGGTGGTGGCAGGCACGGGCTGGGCAGCAGCGGCGCCGCAGGGAGCGTGGCAGAGGCCACGGCATCACCCAGCCCCACGCGCTTGTTGAATTTTCCACGTGGTGACCAAACGGCCAGTAACGAAGAGCAGCTCTGCAGCACCTGCTCCCCCCGCCGGGCAGAAGTAGGGGAGGGGAGAGGAAATGTTCCGCAGGTGTGACGAGGCGAGGACATCAAACAGGTCGAGACCGCAAAGGCAGGGGTGAGAACACCAAATCTAATGCAATTTTGGAGAGATGTGGGTAAGGCCAAGGGAGATTTGGCAGAAGCTGCTCCTACAGTGGCAAGCGGCTCTTGCAAGAGGCCGTGGGAAAGCACACAGGAACGTCTCAGCCGTGACGTGCCACCTCCCCAAACTGCCCACAAGGCTTCCCAGAGCCAGGCACGCTTCCACCCGAACTGCGACTCAGCCTGCATGTCCCGGGAATAGCCCTCAGCACCCCGGCCCAGGGCTGATGGCTCTTTGTGCGAGACATGTAGATGTGTGGGCAAATAAATAGGTAGAAACCCGGAGGTGGACTTTCCCTTGAGGCTTTCGGGGTGGCTGAGTGCAGGAGCAAGGGATGAAACGCTGCAAAAAGAGGGGAAAGAGATGAGCATGGCGACGGTGCCTTTTTATAGGAAGGGTTGGATCAGCTTTAAAGTGCACCGGTGTTTAACTCCCAGGGCAAAAGCAGCCAGGCGACCCTGGCCCGGCGCCCAGCGAGGGGAGAACAAGCCCCCAGACCCCACGAGCAGCATTCGCCTACACGTGCCCCCTCCCCTTCTCCCATCAGCAATCGTTGGAAAACGGGGTCCAGGCGAGACTAGCCAGATCCCATCGGCTGCGTGTTGGCAGCATCCCCCCCGTCCCACTGGTACGAGGTGCAGGTTGGGTTGGGGCTGGCGCTGGAGAAGCAGCACCCAGGTCCGCGGAGCCCACGGATGCTCCCTCCACCGCCGATACTCACCTGGGTGCAGGGGCTGGGGTGGGGGCAGACGGGCAAAGGCGGCACCGGATAAACCCAGCCTGCAAAAAGGCAGAGGAAACTGCACTTCCTTAAACTGCTGTAAAATACGATGGAAACATTTAATAAAAGCTGTTAGACGGGTACCATTTATTTGGCTTTTGATAAAAATCTCACGTCAGAGACTATTAAAGCACCTTATCAAAGGTTAAAGGGGCAAAGTCCCCGCTTGGCAGCAGAAAACAAAGACAGGGAACATCTGCTCCTTGAAGTGAAAAGGAGCAAACGCTGAGGCACAGCAGAGGCCGCTACTGGCATCATTATTATTTAATACCACTTGTGTATTAATGAGACACAGGAAGAAGAGAAAAACGAGGCAAGGAAAGCCAACAATAGCACAAACTTACTTTGCTTTGTCAAAACGGAGAGAGGTGGGGAAAAAGCTATGCTGCGAGATGTGTTTTACAACACGAGAAATTAAATTATCACACCAAAGTTAAAGCTTTCATACCAAAAAACCACAGAATTTGCATTTCAGACTAGGAGATTGTTTAACACATAAGGTCCTAAGCCTGCAGATGTTAAATAAATGCGTATGTTTAAGCATAGGACCAGCCCCACATGCCAGTGGAAGTAGTTTTAGTGCATTAAACCTCATATTCAGCACAAGCAGGGCTGAACCGGCTGGTCCCATTTTACCAGCCACTTCCCTGTGAATCCTGTAATGAGGGGGAAAAAAAAAATAAAAAAAAATCACTTTCGCTGTCATTTCTTACCCTGGTTTTAATCAACAATATTTTCTAGTGCTCTTGCGATGCCGCAGTTTCTTGGTTACAAACATTGCAGGGGGAGGCTGCATTGTTTTATTTAAAAAAAAAAAAAAGTTTCTGCTGACATTTAAGAAACAGAACGGGGAGCGTTCAAATGCTGATCATTTTGTAAATGCCAAAGACGCGGAACCAAGTCAGAAGCCTACACGGATCAGAAATACTGCTTAGATTTAACCTGGATGTATACACAACAGAGCACTTTGGCCGAAGTAATCTGAGCTGCTAATAACCCATGCCCTGAGTCATCCAAGGAAAAAAGACTGAGGAAACGCAGGCTCTGCACCTGTAAAGGTTAAAGACATCTGTCACGTCCTCGTGTCGGCACAGGAGGCAGCCGGCTCTGACATGACTGAGCGACCGGGCAGCACTCAGGGGCCGCAGCACGGCAGGCTCTGTCTTTTCTTTTTCCTTCTTGCACTTACTAAGGTGCGCAGAGCAGACCGTTCTCGTGGCACCGGACCAAATCGCTCCAGATCATGGAATTTCTGCTGGTGATTTTGCACACAGGTGGCAAAAAAAGTCCTGGGGGAATAAAAAAAACCAAAAAACAAAGCCATTTGGTCATTTTTAACTCTAGAAAGCCATTATTTAACTCCAGAAAAATGTTACATGAAGCAGGCGGTTCCAGCAGTGCAGGCTCTCCCCAGGGCTGCTGGATCCATTACTACCCTTTCAGGGTTTTGCTGACGATCCTGAGCCAAAGGGACGTTCGCCTGGATCCGCAGGATTCCCATTCTGATCCTGCACGTCCTCCAGCAGCTCTTTGAGCCCTGGAGCCTCAGCAGAAGTACGGGGTACGTGCGTGCTGGCTGCAGCCACAGCAACCTGGAGCTTTGCAGCAGAGATGCGGCTCGCTGCTCCCTCTGGGCTTGTTTTCCTGGCAAAGCCACTTCCCTGCCCGCTGCTTACCCACCCACAGACTCATCCCGGCGCAGGCAGGGGGGACTGGTGCACATGTCCACTGGGACACGTGCAGATCCACCTGAGGATGCTCCGTCGTGGCTCATGCCAAGAAACGTGTTTTTAATTAATCTGTGTTGACAATCATGCACAGTGCCCACCTCTGCACCCCGGTCCTGGTTAGTTTCAGCCCCAGAGGGTCACATCTGTACCAGTACTAACGGGCTGCATGGACACCCCTGCATGCGTTTCCCTTCCTGGAGACCCTTTCCCACATCTCCGTCTTCAGATGTGATCATCCCACCCCCAGAAACCATAGGAAGGGACAGGGGCAGCACTGGCACAGCACCCACAAGGCAGGTACCACCCTCCTACTCCTGCACGTAACGCAGGGCACAGAGCAGTGTCACCGGTCCTCACCACCTTGGCAGGAGCTTTCATCTATTCAGGTTTCCTTTTGGTCATGCTACCACCTGGAAATCTCAATTATTTCCCCCGCCCCGTCCCCTCCCGTATTAAAGAAAAAACAGTCTAGCCCTCACGGGTGTGGGGAACAAAAGACAAAAACGTGATTCCATTTCCTCACCCATCCAAAGAAACAGGAAAGGAAAAAACCTAAGTCAGGGCTTAAAAAATCAGCAGCGATCATTTTTACTTTTATCTCACGGTTCTCCTTATGCGTCATGATTATTTTTCTTTTTAAATGAGGTGCTGGTAATAGAGGAGATGGCTAAAAGCTGGAGAAATGTTAGATCTGAGCATCTGATTACTACCTCTCAAGCACTTACAGGGAGTTTTTTCGGATCCATCTATCAAGGAGCAAGCAGACATGATACAAAGCCAATGCCCAGCAAATCAGCTCGGATCGATGGCAATCAGAAGATCCTGAGATCTTCCATCCTTTCTCCCCCTGAGAGGAGGGAGGAAGATGAGTTCAAACTCCAGGTCAGGAATGCGGGTGCCGTGTCCTCGATTCATCTCTGCTGTCAAAAGCATCGGTCAAAGGCGCCATGGCTGCTCACAGAGAAACAACTTCTGTGTGTCAAGCTTGAAATGTTTTAGGAGAGCAACATGGAGAAGCCTGAAAATCAATTAATTATACAAATAATATTAGTGATTTCCTACAGATGCTCGGCACTAGGATCTCCCGTGCACCTCTGGTCCTCTGCACCACGGTCCAGGGGCGCTACGTTTGCTCGGAGATAAAAAGAGTAATTAAAATCCATCAAGAAAAGCCACATTTTAATTTATTCTCCTTGTTTTTAGGCAGGACTTTTTCAAAGACAGTTGCACAAAAGGCAGTCTTTGAATTAACAGGCAATTACTTAATTAGGTACTTAAATGCAAATTACAAGAAGTGATGTGCCCTTTTTATCTATTTGGCAATGTAGAACTGGGCCCTCTCCTATCCATAACACCTAAATCCCCTCCTTTCTGGGGAAAACTTGTCTCACATGTAAAGCATGACAAGTTGTAAACGAGAATCATTTGACTTCTGGCTTTGATAGGTTGGGAAATCATGGGATTTAGAAGCACACAAATCACTTTCAAGTAGAAAAGCAAACTGAGAAGACACTGGAAATCTAACTTGTTAAAGATATGCCAGATTCCAGTGATTTATATATTAAATGCGTAAGAAAAATGGGATGCTTTGCAAATCAGTGATGGAAAAGGGTTGACTTGGGCAAATACTCTCAGACAAGAGTATTTGTCTGGGTCCTTGCAGCACAGTAGGCCAACCGCATCCTGCATGCTGCGCTGCATCCAAAGAAAAGCGGCCAGCAGGGAGAGGGAGGGGATTCTGCCCCTCTGCTCCGCTCTGGGGAGACCCCACCTGGAATACTGTGTCCAGCTCTGGGGTCCTCAGCACAAGAAGGACATGGACCGCAGTATCGGAGAGACATTGAGGTGCTGGAGCGTGTCCAGAGAAGGGCAACGAAGCTGGTGAGGGGTCTGGAGAACAAGTCTCCTGGGGAGCGACTGAGGGAGTTGGGATTGTTTAGCCTGGAGAAGAGAAGGTTGAGGGGAGACCTTATCACTCTCTACAACTCCCTGAAAGGAGGTTATAGCCAGGTGGGGGTCAATCTCTTCTCCCAAGTAACAAGCGACAGGACAAGAGGAAATGGCCTCAAGTTGTGCCAGGGGAGGTTTAGGTTGGATATCAGGAAAAACTTCTTTACCAAAAGGGTTATCAGGCATTGGAACAGGCTGCCCAGGGAGGTGGTGGAATGGCCGCCTCCCTGGCAATTACCTTTTAAATACCTGGAGGTATTTAAAAGACGGGTGGACGTGGTGCTGAGGAACATGGTCTAGGGGTGGTTTTGGCATAGGTTTATGGTTGGACTCGATGATCTTGAAAGTCTCTTCCAACCCAAGTGATTCTATGATTCTATGACCTGTTGGAGCATGTCCAGAGGAGGGCACCAAGATAATCCAAGGGCTGGAGCCCTCGCTCCAAGGACAGGCTGAGAGAGTTGGGGTTGTTCAGCCTGGAGAAGAGAAGGCTCCAGGGAGACCTCATAGTCCCCTCCAGTATCTAAAGGGAGACTACAGGAAAGGTGGAGAGGGACTCTTGATCAGGGAGTGTAGTGACAGGATGAGGGGCAATGGTTTTAAACTGAAAAAGGGTAGATTTAGATATTAGGAAGAAATTCTTTACTGTGAAGGTGGTGAGACACTGGAACAAGTTGCTCAGAGAAGCTGTGGACGCTCCATCCCTGGAGGTGTTCAAGGCCAGGCTGGACGGGGCTTGGAGCAATCTGGTCTAGTGGGAGGTGTCCCTGCCCATGGCGGGGGGTTGGAAATGGATGGTCTCTAAGGTCCCTTCCAACCCAAACCATTTTATGATTCACAGAAGGGATGTCCTGGCTGTACAGGTATGTAGAACCCAGCACAGCTTCCCGGGGCCATGCCGAGCTCATCACCACCCGCTTTTCAGAAGCGTGCTCTAACCCTGATTTGGGGTAAAAAAAGCGCCAGCTGATGCAGCCAGCCGGGCTGCCACACTCACTGCGGTACCTGCAGCTCCCCATGGGCCGCGCACCGACAGAGACCCTCGGAGATGACACCTGAGGGCTCCACCGGCTCCCCAGGGCCAGAGGGTCTTGGCTCTGCATCCAGGAAAAAAAAAAAAAAAATTCACATGGGCCGAATTTTCCCCACCGTCGAGTCCAATTTTGGACATCGTCGAGTCCGCATGACCTCCTCGGTTCCTTCCTTGCCCAGCTTTTGCGCGCAGTGCGCACCGAACGTCACTTTTTTTTCGTCCAGTTTCTAGGCAAAAAAATTTTAAAAAAATAATAATAAAAAAATTCAGCCCAGCTGGAGGACCCGGCCGCGCGGAGAGCAAGGTCTCCTCAGCAAGGTTTACCTCACGAAGCGCGACGGTT
>VZSF01001890.1:120504-203628 GCA_013398295.1 Chionis minor | reverse complement strand
TGAGGCGACGGCGGCTGCCGCCGCGGCTCCTCTGCGCGCCGCGCTCCGCCGCTTCCTCCGGCTGCACAAAGGGCGCCGGCGAAGGCCCTGGCTCGCCGTTAAAGGCGGCGGCTGGGGGTTTTAAGGTGTCCCGGAGCCATGTCTCGCCGCCGCCGCGCTCCCCGCCGCGCTCCCGGGAGAAGGGGTCGCCGCGCTCCCTCACCCTGTAGGTGGCGGGCGGCGGGGGGGCCCTTCGTCGCCGCCGCCGCGCTCGCCTCGGGTAGGTACCTGCCGCTTCCTCCGCGCTCTCCCCTTCTGCGGGGAGGCGAGGGTTAAACTCCAGGTGTTTTTTTTTTTTTTAATATTTATCGCGGCGCGCTTTGAAAGCGCCAAACAGCTGGGTTACGGGGTGCTTTCCGGCCGCCAGCGCCCGCGGGAAGCTCGGTTTTGCGGGGGGAGAGGGGGGAGAAGGTCGCTCCCACCGTTGATCCGCGAAATAACGCGGTTGCCTGCGGCTTCGTGGAGGTCTTCGTCAAAAAGTGACTCGTGTTCTCGCGCCGGGCGTGTTTTCCATTGGAATAACAGCGTCTTGGTTGTTTCGATGTTTGTTTTGCAAACTGGGGAACGTAATTTACTTTGTCTTCGCAGTTGCCGAGGCTGCAAAAAAGTTCCCGGTAGACTGCGGCCTCTGAACCCTTTCCTGTGTAAGTAGGTAGGGGGTGCTAAGCATGTTGCACTTACTAGTTAGATAGACGAAGGATAAACGTTTCCCTTGTGGGACAAGCTGCTTTTTATAAAATTCTGGAATTAAGTCGAATGAGGTGTTAAAAAAGAATGAAGAGGGGGGGTAAAAAAAAAAATCCCTCTCCTCGAAAAGCTGTTGTCCCCTATTTCTATTGACAGGTTGCTCTCCAAACCCTTATCTCTTTTCTTTTTTTTTTTTTTTTTTTTTTTTTTTTTTGATTGCAAGCGCTCAGTGTCTCGCATTAGAAGACAACAGCTACAAACTGAATTCATTGCTAATCCAAGACACGTTCTTGTAACTAGAGTTTGGATTAATGCCCGAGCCTGGGCTTTTGGAAGATTTGTTTTAAATAAGTGCCACGCCTCCCGGAGAAGGAGGGAAAGCACTGTAAAGAGGAGTGGAGCTCCACATCAGAAGTTCTCAGGGAGCTTAAAGCTTCAATTCCTACAAAGTATATTCAATAAACGAGTAGACTTAAGAGTTTACGGAGCGGCCGTACTTGTTAGTAAGTGTTGTATAGGGGAAATCAGTTGCACAGTCTGCAGATTTCTTTCTTACATTTAGTTCTGTAGAATTCAGCGAATACTAGTTACTCCTATTTGTTCTTTTTGCTTTTCAGCTTAACCTCCCTCCTAACGACGCGACCATCAGAATCAGATTTTTGTCAGCGATTCTGCTGAACTCTGTTCTTCTTGTTGTTAGGCAGCATCCCTGATTTCTAAGAAACTACTGCAGACAGGTCGTTTTTTAGCAATTCCTGAAAGCTTCTCCGAGAAAGATGAATTGCATTTTTATCACAGCCGTTCCTGTTTAGAAGTTAGTGTCTCGCTTAGGCCTCTTATTAGTTTTGGAGTGTGGTGTATGTGAGTCAGAGTGGAAAAACGTTCTAAAATTAGATGTGCATTGTTAAGAATTTTATTAAATGAGTTGCATGAGTGTCTTTTTACATTACCATTTTAATGGGCAATTCTCTGTATTCTCAGTATTGTTAGTTGACTAAAAAAGGGCTCGAGAGGCAAGAAACTTTTCGACATTTTTATGTCTGCGAACGTACTAAAAGGTAAACTGGTGTGTTTGTAGGTAAACTAGTCTGATTAAATGCAGCCTCTTTGTTCTTCTGTTACCTGTACTAACAGAACACCGGGCTTGTGTTTTCCCCCAAGGAGAACAGGTGTATTATGGAGTTTCAGCTTCTTACATCAGAACTGAAGCGGAGCCATTATTTGAAAAGCGTCTTATTTTTGAGATTAATATGTTAATGGCTAAAATTACGACTCTGCACTGGGCTGAGTACTAACAGATGTCTCAGCTGAGCATATTGCAGGATCAGGGCCCAGGTTGCCTTTTGGAAATCGGCCTCGGTGCCCTGGGAACTATTGTTTCTTTCATTACCTCTGTGTTAAATGAGGTCGGTAAGTGTGTTAGATTCTGTTTTTAATGAAAAACTTATGCAGCGTATCTGGAAAAGAAAATCATTCTCTGATTTGCCTGGCATATTTATAAATATTGGAAGGTAGGAAGAGAAGTCACTCCTTTGTAGTCTTGGAGAAATGAGTTGTGTGAGATACGCCCACCTGTCCTAACAAGTGAGTGATGTTGAGTGCTTTTCTCTTTCTTTTTAACTTGCTCTATCTGGAAAACCTGTTGTGTAGTAGGTCTTGGGTATTTCTAATGTTGACAGATTTATTGTTTTTTTGTTTTGTCTGGTTTGGTTTCTTAATTAGACTGAGCAGCAGAGATTCTGCCACCGTTGCTCTGGGGTGGGAAAAGCCAGCAGTCTCTGTGAGAGAACCATGTCTGTTCGGGAGTCCTTTAACCCAGAAAGTTACGAACTGGATGAGAGCTTCCGCCTGACCCGATTCGCTGAACTGAAAGGCACAGGCTGCAAGGTGCCTCAGGATGTCTTACAGAAGCTGCTTGAATCTCTACAAGAAAACCATTTTCAGGAAGATGAACAATTCTTGGGGGCAGTTATGCCCAGGTTGGGTAAGTAGTTGCTCCTCTAGACACCATGTGAACCTTCTGTTTGGTCCGCTTAGTGACGCGATCTCATTCGTGGTTTAATTAATGTGAAAATGGTATGTTGTACAATGCGTGCACAGCATCCAGAAATCTGAAGGATGAATCTCATGTTGTCATTTGTTGGCATCTGGGATACAGGAATATTACTTTAATTATTTAACATCCTGCAGTGTGCACAACTACAAAGCAAAAAAGAGTCAGGAATGGCCATCATGATAGGCCCGTGCTTAAGCGTTAGTCTCCTCCTCCCTTTCCCCAGTAGGTGCTTTGCAAATTGAAGTTGTATCAATTAATTTCTGGAGTTTTATAGTAATATGTTTTCTTTTGCATTGAATGCAATGAATTTTATGCTACTAGATGACTCGCAGGTGAAGTTTCTCTCTCCATCCCCTCCCCCTGTTACTGGGTCAGAGACAGTGAGCAAGAGAAAACTTCTCTGCTTCAGCTGAGGCTGGAAGCAGATTTTTTTTTTTTTTTTGCAGTTGTCATTTTTCCTTGCAGTCCTTTCGTTGTTCCCCACTCTTAACTTCTGCTCACCTGTAGAAGCTGCCTGGCAAGGGCTGTCTTTCCAAGACCTCTGTGGTTTTGCCAGCTTCACTTTCTCTTTGATATTTGCACAATGATGCAAGCAGTAAGGGAAAACAACCTGCACAAGCCACCTACATGGGGAACAGGGCAAACGTAGGTATTTTGATACCAGCTACTGTATCTAATATTGATACAGATAAATTAATGTAGATAATGTTTGATGACACTTTTAATTCTGTTTGTATGTTTACTCAGCCCTGCATATTCAATCTCTACTTTGCAGTGCAGAACTCCTTTTTTTCCTCAGTTTAGGAATATCAATGCAGCATTTATTCTGAAGTTATTGAATTATCAATTTAGTGTTCAATAAACGGATTATAAATTATTTTAACATTGCTAATTGTCTATTAGCAGGCGAACAGGTTGCAACCCATTATTCTGGCAGAGATTGAATTCAGTGAGAGATTAGTAAGGAGCTCGTGTTCTTGCTTAAACAATAGCGATCTTTGTATGAAATATCTAAGCAGCAATTGTGTGTGGAGCTGGGGTGGCACTATAATTTCATATTCCCTAATGAAGGACGCTTCCAGCTTCTTTTATCCACAAATTGCTGTTTATACGGGTTTTTCTAAATTAGATAAGTTATTCACGACAGCATTTCAATGGGGCAAATTTCTAAAATCAGTAATAGTTTGTTTTAGATTTAATTATCTAGCTTTTTTTTTTTCTCTTACAAACTTACAGGCTCTAAACAGTAATGGAACTGCTAATAGATTTTTCTTCTCCAGCTATATGAAAAGGTAAAAAAGTAGATTAATGCCATCAATATGTAGGTGTGATGTTATGTAACAGGAAATCTGTTAGTAATACAAGGTGGAGAGTTCAGGTCTAACAAAAATACACTTTTGTGGTGAGTATCCTTTAACAAATGTGTCTTCAGATAAGTTTGGTGTTATTTGCCTCTGATACCTTGTGCTTAAAAGGGATAGACAGGCAACTTTACAGCCTGTGCACGTGCACCGTGCTTTTGGGATGCAGTCAAGAGGGAAACTGCCAGTAGGAGACTACCTCACTCCTTTTTAGTTCAGCAAGTGGTGTTACCCAGGAGATCTTAAATATGACTGGGAGTAAATACCTGCGTAAGAAACTGCAAGTTGGTTATTAGTTCTCGGAGCTGTTCTGGACCTTGAAATGGCTGTTTTCAGTCACCTCACCGAACAGGTTCACTTATTTAATCGGTTGTTTTTTGGTGGAGCGGAAGGGCAGCCTCAGAAGGACCATGGTGGCCCCTTGGCTGGTCAAGCAGCACTTCTGCCGAAGTTGTGGAAAACTGCGCAAGTGAGATCAGTCTTGCAGAACTACGGCATGAGTAGGTGAACTGAGGGTAAAACAGAGCCTATACATGAGCCGTTTCTCTAACTGCTTATATGCAGTTCCCTGGAGACACTGGATATCATGCATAGTAGCTTGGTAGCTTCTGCAGGGGATGAGCAACCCTGAATTACTGCTTGTGAGCCTCTGTCAGTATCCCTTCTCTTCAGAGGCAAGAGCTGCCTCCGTAGGCAGGAGAGGCAGATCCTTTCCACCTTTATACCTGCTGCCTGGCAGACATGCTCTGTGTTCTCAACAGGACCCTGGATGACAGCAGCTCACTCCATCCCTGCACAGGACACTGCCAGATACTGGCTTTTAGCTCTTGCTAGGTTATTTCGTTAATACATGGGGAAAAGTTTACTGTGTGGCATCTGCTCCCAGAAAACTGGTTAGTTGAAGACTCCTGCCCTGTGAGTTTCGCAGACAGGCAGCTTGCTGCCAGCCCAGAAAGGAGGTAACTTACCTGCCATTCCCGCAAGGCACGAGGATATCAACAGGGAGTGGGGCTCAGCTAGCGTGTTGGGATTTGTCACCTGCCGCTTTTGTGCAGGCTTCTTGCATCGCAGCAGAGGCCTGGAGGTTTTAATGTCGCATGCTCCGTTTGAAATACCCACCGCCAGGGAACAGGCTGCGCGTGGTGGTGTGGTTTTCTCAAAGGAGTTTCCCTGTCTCGCAGATCGTCTTGCTGCCTTTCAGCCTCAGAGAAGTAAAGTGAAGTTAACACAGTGGCAGAAGCTCCAAGTGGGTGAATCATCTTTCACCAAGGGCCTAGGCTGTGACTTGTGGCGTTCTTTTTGTTCCTCCTGAAGTGAGGAAATGCCCTTTATGAGAGGTTGTGTCCTTTTAAAACTGTCACTCGGTTTTTGTTGAGATGGGAGTGACAGGAAAGCCTATTGCTTTCAACAGTATCAATTCATGTAGTTCCTCTTGCCTTTAAATGTACGTACAAGCACAGATGTTCTTAAAAACAGTGCTCTATTATTATGCTGCAACAAACTGTAGAAGAGCGTAGTTTAGTTCTTGCTTTCAGCCGTTTATGCTTCTTTTCTGTTCTAGTCAGGAGTTCCAATTCTCTGCTTGGTTTTCCTCTTACTTGTGCTACATGCCTTCTCTAAGGAAGGAATTTGCCATGTCTGTTTAGGCAGTATTGTGAGTTGTGTTTCACAGGCATGTTTTATAGGTTCTCTTGTTAAGAGCAACAGATAATTAAGGGCAAAGCTATTCCTGTCACTGATGGATTTCTGTCTTTGCAGGAATTGGGATGGACACTTGTGTTATTCCATTAAGACATGGAGGTTTGTCGTTGGTCCAGACGACAGATTATATTTATCCTATTGTGGATGATCCTTATATGATGGTAAGTCGGCTAACCTTAATTGTTAGCTATATTGCTGATTTGATTTGTGCTTGTCACCAGTCTGATGGCAATTTTGACCGCTTCTTCTAGGTGTGTAGTGCTAATTGTTTGATTAACTGCGTTCAGAGTCTTTCCTAAATACACACGAAGAGAGAAAGGCGTAGTTTTACCCTGTAATCTTTTCCGTATCAGCCAGGAATGCTGCAGTGCTGCTTTCCTTAGGCGAAAAGTTGGGAGAACTGCCACCTTTAATTCAAATTTCCCTCCATCTGTTATTCCATGGAATTTAGCTTGAAAAGCCCAAAAGGGGGGGAAAAGAGCTGTCTGTGAAGCAGCAGGCAGTAAACTCCACTTACAAGCAGAAATGCATTGTAATTGGCCTTTTTTGAGGTTCTGAAATAACCAGGTAACATGTTAGAACTGGAAATGCCTAAATGACAGTAGTTGGCAGTAGCACCTGGCAACTTCAGAGTTCTTTGTGAACGCTAGTTTTCCTGTCATACTACCTCTGCTTGCAGATGGATAAGTTGAAACGATTTGCTGGAAGTTGTGTGTGCTTTGACTTTGGTTCCTTCTTTGTCCTTATTTCCTTTAATTCATCTCAGTAGAGATTCCTCTGGTGCTACATGTGGTGGTGATCAGCATTGACTTGAACAGAAGGTCATGGGGAAACAAATGAACTTTAAAAAAGGACTTAGTAAAGCTTTAAGGAATTCTACAGGAGATGTTAATTAAATGAAAGTTAAGAAATGCTAGAATTCGTGTTTCCTGTGATTTGAGTATGACTCCTTTGACTCCTTTGCTTTAAGGCATGTTTTTACTGCTGTTTACATGATTGCCTGCTGCTGTTGTGGTTTAACCCCAGCCGGCAGCTAGAACCGCACAGCTGCTTGCTCACTCCCCCCAGTTTGGATGGGGGAGAAAATCAGAAGAATTAAAGTGAGCAAAATACCTCGTAGGTTGAAATAAAGACAATTTAATAGGTAGAGCAAAAGCTGCACACGCAAGGAAAGCAAAGCAAGAAATTCCTTCACTGCTTCCCATCGGCAGGCAGGTGTTCAGCCATCTCCAGGAAAGTAGAGCTCCATCACACACAGCAGTTACTTGGGAAAACAAGCACCATCATTCTGAACGTCCCCCCCTTCCCTCTTCTTCCCCCAGCTTTATATACTGAGCATGACGTCACATGGTATGGAATATCCCTTTGGTCCTGGGGGTCAGCTGTCCGGGCTGTGTCCCCTCCCAGCTCCTTGTGCCCTCCCAGCCTGCGCGCTGGTGGGGTGGTGTGAGCAGCAGAAAAGGCCTTGACTGCCTCGCAACAACCAAAAACATCAGTGCTCTATCAAAAGTATTTCTCATCCCAAATCCAACACAAAGCACTGTACCAGCTGCTAGTAAAAAAGTCACCTCTATTCCAACTGAAACCAGAACAGTTGTTTGTTCTGTTAGACCTGTCAGGTAGGTTTTGGACACGCGGTTTGAGATTGGGACTGACTCATTCTTTTTTAGCGTGCTTGACCAGGTGTGCGTGCGTGCAAGTGTAGCTCCTTTGATTTCTGTTCCAGAAGAGCTCTCTTTTTGCAGACTGAGTAGCCAAGATACAGGGCTGCCCACTGGAGTAGAGTTGCTGAGCCTCTCCTGAGAAATTTGATTCAAATGGGTTGCATTAGCATCATGCGGGAAGTCATCAGGGACCAGGATATAAAAAAAATAATTGAAAAAGGTATATCAATGTTGTTGGACAGCTGTTGTCAGCTTCATCAGCTGAGAAACTCTTTCCTCGCTTTGTAACAAAAACTCGGCCAGCGTGAGAAGGCTGTGGTGAAGGAGGAGGGTTGTTTTGTTTGGAGATACAAAGGGTTTGAGATGCCACAGGAGTGGACAGATGAGCCTGTGCCCAGATGAGGTTTAGGCTGGTGTGGTAGGAGTGGAACCTAAATTTGGCCTTGGTCCAACTTCAGTGGTTGCATCGTGAATCCACATGCACCAGCAGCTGTAACTTTGGTGTTTTCCAACTCTGAAGTCTCCTACTTTTCATTCCTAATGAATGCCACTTCTTAATCTGTTTGCAGGTGTGTATTTCTTCTTAAAAGCTAACTGAGAACAGGGCTCCTCTCACAAGCCTTCTTGCTGATACCTCTAGCGATGATCCAGCAGGGTTCTGCTGGATCTTCTACTCGGACCTCTGTCTCTTGGGAAGTAGAGTATGTGCGGGCAATAGAGATTGCCATTTTCTTGTGTGGACCAGCATCAGCTGGAGGAGAGCCAAATGCAATTTGCGGGGGGGTTTATGGAGGGTTGGTAAGAGCAGAGGCATGGTGAGACTCAGGAATTTTGAGTTGGTGTCCAGGCTGCACAAAGGGGTGTGCTCTGGACTCCTCTGTTCAAGACAGACTGCTGCCACCCTGCTTCTCCAGCTGCTTCTTTCCGTTTTTAGAGTAGATGCCCCGTGACCCATGCCTGTTTGTTACCACTCTCTGTTCTTGTTATCGCTCACGTGCAGTTTACACTCTGCGTCTCGCTCTTCTGCTCTCGTCTCCTTACCTAGTCAATTCTAGTCTGGTTTTGGGCAGATGTGCCCTAATTTAGAGTCGCTTCCTTTCTCTGTACACAGTGTCTGCCTGCAGCTTCTTGTCTGATCTTTCTTCCTAGTTGGGGGGAGAGGAAGCAAGGAGGGAAATCCGGAAGTGCAAAGGGACTCCAAGCTGGGTGCAGTGACAGAAGGGATTGGCAAATGGCTAAGGAAAGGCAAAACTGCATGTGGACTCAGCTGAACTTCAGGTTTCAGCTTCAGAACAGCTTTCTGTCACTCTGTCACTACCTGTTTTAAAACAAAATTCTGCAGCCATACGCAAAACTCCTTTCTTTTCCCCTCCTCTTTGGCTTTGTTGTTGAAAACAGTCAATCCGTGTTGTCTGAAGTATTCCTAGGATGTACACCTGTAAAATCTGTATCCAGCATAGGACTTCTCAGCTTAAATGGTTTGATATTAGAAAAGTTCAAGCAATTGAAAAAAAGTTTCTTAATAATAACAAGCCACTGGTAATAAGACCGATACTGGCTGCCTTTGCGGTGTTTTTGAGATGTCTTTTTGAGTACAGCAGCTGGAAACTGGCTGGTTTGAGAAAGGACTTCCTCCCCGCTCCGTTCCAGGGACCTCTTTGGTGCACTTTTAAGAAGGACCTTCACTTAGGACTGGGGTTGGGGATCTGGTACTTCATCCTTTGCCCTTATAAATAGCTCTTGGTGTTGCACAGAGATGATTGTGTTTCAGTGAGACTGAGTAATTAGTCAGGTAGCATGCAGGACTCGGCTAGCCTGACCTCTGTGAATCCTGTCGTGTTTAGCACTGTTCACAAGTAACGTGTTCTGCCCTCTGCTACTTCAGGCTTGAAACTTGCACTCTCCGAATTTGCTTCCCTAGTGGTTTTGCCAGTTGGCAAAAGCAGTGTTAGGCTGACCTCTGACTAGTAGAATAGAGAGCTGTTGTCAGTGTGGTTTTAAGAACTTATCTGTCATTCCTAAGAGGGCATAAACCAGCAGTTTGCTTGGTAAATACTGAAGATAGTTCAGAATGGTTTGATAGTCCCCTCCAGAAAAGGAAAATGACAGGTTTTAGTGTTCTTAAACATCTAGAAATCAAACAGCCAATATCCACCAAACCATGCAGTATACGGCTCACTCTTCTCTAATAATTTGTCAATTTAAATATTTAAAACCTATCCCAGTTCCAAATACAAGGGATTCCCCTGATGCCACTGGAGCCTTTTGAATTTATGAAAAACTGGATTATTAAATATAATTGTGATTTGGATGTGTTATTTCATGTCACCAGCAAGTGAAGTAACTGCCTGATAATACAATTTTTGCAAAAATCCTGGATGTGTGATTAGACTGTAAGGTTTTGGAAATAATGGAAATGTGTTTAGATTTCTCCCCCCCCCCCCCCAATCCCAGTTTGTCTTCCAGCTAAAGCATCTTTCTGTAGTCCAAATCGTGTTAAATAAGCATGTTGTTGGTTTTATTATGGAGGTGTTGCCTCTGAACTTTATGAAAAGCGCAGATTTAAAATCATAAAACCAGATGTTGGTTACAGTTCTGCAGCTGTAAACCTAAAGTGATTTTAATAACATGTGTGGAGTTTTCCAGAGTAACGCAACAGAATTTGCCCTGTGTTTTAAAATTATCTTGCCATCCCTCAGGGCACATCCTATATCAGAAAGTTCTGCATCTTCATCAGGGAACTTGATGTCTCATCTGTGCTGCATCTACACCCCAACAAACCCTAATTCGGATCCATTAATTTAGTAAAATTAGAGTCGCTAAGCTTGATGCAAGTGATCCTTTCTCAGTCCTGTCAGCCTCATGACTGCTTAGAGGAATCTTCGGCAGACGACCAGGTCTCTTGGACAAATTTTTGTTAGTGGAGATGCTCACACACACAAAAGTCAAGAAAAATGTATGCGCTGTAGCAAAATTCAGCCTTGTCACTTGAACAAGTGGCAGAATAGACACATCTCCCTCACTGTGCAAGTGGCAGGGGACAGACTTCTCCCCTCAGCAGCTGTGTGTGCTCCTAAGTGGTGACAAGGCCAGCTTCTGGGAACCCTGAGCTCCTTAATCCCTGTCACGTGCTGTCTTCTGCAGACAGCTTTATTGGTGTTGTGATAGGAGAAGCACCCCAGTGTGGCTGCGTGCTGGCAGCACAACTGTGTCCTCTGGGAAGAAGAGTACTCTCTGAAAAACTTGGGGCTGTAGATATGGTCTCCAGGGTGGTGCAGAGGAACAAACAGCTTTCCCAAGGTCTCCATCTCTTGCGTGTTCCTTTGCAGAAGAGGTACAGCAGTATATACCTTGATTAGCTTCCTTGCAGTTGTGAGTTACGTACCACGGTTGTCTTTGTCAGTGTGTACAGTTTTGTGCTGGAATAAAGTTAATAGGAATGTATCGGATTAAGTAATCTGAGGTTTTTATCAAAGCTACACTCTGTCAATCTTAACTTCAACCTCTAAAATTAGGCAGCTAGTCGAAATCCGTGTGGGATTCCTGCGTAGTCAGTGAGAGAGCAGGTTGACCAAGACAGCTGGGATGAACTTGCACCTTACCTGTGATGGGATTCTTACCTTACCACTTCTAGATGGGCACATTGCATCAAGTGGATCATTCCACATATTTGGATGGGCTTCGTAATGTAGGAGCCTGAGGAATAAGCAGCTATCTCAGAGCGCAGACGCGTGCTGAAAGTTTTGCTCATGGCACGTGTTTGTCTGAACGTTCACAAACAGTCCTGCAGATGTTTTTTTTTTTTGTCTGTCTTTCTTTTTCAGGGACGGATAGCGTGTGCCAATGTCCTAAGTGACCTTTATGCCATGGGGGTCACGGAATGTGACAACATGTTGATGCTCCTTGGAATCAGCAATAAAATGACAGATAGGGTAAGATTTTTGATACTTGCTTTTGAAGGAGGAACCAAACAGCTAAACATGCTTAGAATGTATTTACTTTCGGTGTATTTCCTCCTCGAAGTCTGAAAATAATTTTGAAGAAATGATTTTATTGAATGTCACAGTTCATAGCATTGGTCTTGCCTCATAAACATTCTGAGATCACTTGCTAAAAGTTCAGTTTTCTGTGATGTTGTAATCTGCTGCTGCCTTCATCTCCACCAAAATGGGGGTTCTGCTTCTGTCGGTTCAGGACGATATTGCTCCAAGGCAGCATTTGGTTACCAATAGATGTGTCAATCTGGATAGATACTTCTGATTTGCTTATGCCAGTTTTGTAAGGTCTCTCTGAAGCAGAAAAAAACCCTGAAATAGATTACTTTTATTGGGGGGGGGGGGGATTGTGTGTGTGTAAGTGACCAGGATGTATATTTGTTTTGCTCTAGCAAAAAAGGGATGTTTATTCTTAGAAGGAAGTAAGTTGAAACTTCTCAGGTTAGTGGAGGCCAAATGCAGCTTGACTTAACTCTGCCTTATTGCACTGCATTGGTGTGGCTGTACCCGATTACAATGGCAGGATAGTTGTTCTGAGTTTCCAGAACTCTGATTTCTTTAATTTCATATGACCTTTTGAAGAATGTTTCTTCAGCTTAAAAATGTCTCCTCACCTCTTTTCTGTAGAGCTGTAAACCCATAGCTCTGTGGGGCTGACGTGGGGTTTTCGGGAGGCTAACCTCTTCCTGAGGCTGGCTTTTGTGTCATGAGCTATTTGCCGTGAGGGCGTTTGGCTTGAGTGATTGAAGCCCTGGACTAGTCTTGAAATGACTAGCACTGCTGTGTACGGAACTCTGACTTCTGTTTTGATCTCTAGGAAAGAGACAAAGTGATGCCTCTAATTATCCAGGGTTTCAAAGATGCAGCAGAAGAGGCAGGAACATCTGTTACTGGTGGCCAAACAGTGTTAAATCCCTGGATTGTTTTAGGAGGAGTGGCCACGACAGTCTGTCAGCCTAATGAATTTATAATGTAAGTTAAATCGCTAAACAATCAAAGGCACTGGTCTGAAGGGATATAGTAAAAATCCTTTAAATGCCATGTTATGATCTTGTGATCTGTCTCCTGATGAATAAAGCAGTACCTTCTCCTGCTTGCGTTTGTCCTTAGCGCTCAACAGATGCCACATCCCTTTTGTACATATTTGCTTTTTTAAACAGGATGGCGTTTTACTTGTCCCCATCCCCTGGTATCTTTTGATCCTATTCTCTTTTTGACAGGAAAGTTAAGCTTCTGACCTTTAAAGGTACTGAAGGCTGTTTTGGGACACAAATTTATGTCATATTTTACGTGCATTTTAAACCATCTCCCAATTATCCTATTAATGGCTGTAGAGAACTGCAGAATTGCTGTGTTTACAGTATTCTGTCCATTTAACAGTAGCTGATTTTGAATGTCCCACTGTGGCATGTTGCACTATACAAATGAATTTGTTCATGATCTTAGTGATGGTTATCTTATGTCCTGAAGTAACAAGGATCCATTTTTTCTTCCCCTATCCTATCTTACGTCTCCAGTAAATTGACAGAAAACATGTCATTTTGTGTGTATCTGACTGCAAGCGTTGATACATTTCAAGAAAGAAGGATTAGCACTTTTAAATAAGTTTGCAGCTTTTTGCTCAATAATATCCCATGGCAATGACTCCCAGAGGGTAATTCTGCAATTAGTCAGTTTTTTAACTGTGCAACAGGATACACGGGTCTGTGAAAATTATCAGGACGTAATTATCAGCACTTATTCCTGATAACATGTGTGAATCTCGCTATGTAATTAATACATGAATTCTTTGTTTTCAGGCCAGACAATGCAGTGCCAGGAGATGTGCTTGTATTAACTAAACCTTTGGGAACACAAGTGGCTGTAGCTGTCCACCAGTGGCTAGATATTGTGAGTACGCTGCAAAAAAAGATCTAGGGAAGAGGGGTGCGAGTTAAGGGTGACCCTCCTCATCCCCTCAAAACCTTGAAATGACAAAGTCCAGCGCTGTAATAAGTACACTGAGGGCTCAGTTGGGAATGATCTACCACCTCTCCACCTTTCTTCTTGGTGTGTCAGCCTTACCTGCGAATGTCCAAAACTCTCTTGGAGCGGAGACTGTTTACTATTTTGTGCTTAGTGAGCCTGTCTTAACTGTATCTAATTCTTGGTTAGTTCTCAGGCGTTGCTGTAATAAACAAAATTGTTTACTAACAGAACAACAGACTAGCACCCTGGGTAAAGTTATGCCCTACTCCACCTGCCAAAGTAATTGGCAAAAGCTTATTGATGGCAATTAGGCCAAGATTGCTGTCTGTGTTCTTGGACTTCCTGCTTGTGTACGTGGAAATATATCTACGTTTCACATGTATTACCCTGTGCATTCAATAAGAATATTTCTAGCAGCATTATGTATGTAGACATACTTCCATCTGTTACCTCAGGCAAAAATGCAGCTACTGGACTGAAAAGTGACTGCAAAATTGGCATCTGCTTATGTTGTCTGGCTCCCAGAACGTGTCTTCAGAATTATAGCTGCTCAGTTTACACTTTAAAAAGATGCATCTTTTCTACTTTTGGGACTACCGAGCCAATAGACTGGCAGAGGAGTGAGCTGGAATCTACTTTGTCTTGGCTGTTGGCCACTACATTGTCAAATGAATTCTAATTACAAAGCCTGTGTTAGCAAAAGTGGGAGAGAACCAGCTTAAACCTTCATTGGAGTCTGGAGCATGAACAACAAGAAAAAACTATTTTTCTCCTTCTTCATAGGGTCTGGCCTAGCAATTTTGACCTCTGCAGAATCCTGCGTTTTCCAATCAGATAAAAGGATCAGGGCCTCAGATAATCTTGATATGAAAATGAAGTGAAACAACAAGACACCAATTTTATAGTATGTTTTCTGGCCATAATCTTACTTCTTAATATATCTATTTTTGTACTGACAAACAGACTTGCAAATTAAGGATATTTCCATGTATTTCAAGTACTTCTAATTTCCTTGACTGTCAACCAGAAACACTTTCTCCTCTGAAAAATGAGGACAGCAAGGAAATCAATCCTACTGTTACGTGTAAACAGAATATATCTTTGCTTGTGGTAGGAAAATTTCTGAGTAGCTGTGCTGCCTTTTCTTTAGCTTTGTTTTGTGAAAGAGTAGGGAAAGTGAAACTAGAATTACCCATCACAAATCCACCTGTAAATCAAATTTTGGTAGGGAATTTGTATTAAAAAGTATGTGGGAGAAGGCACATAGTAGAGGAAATTTATGCATTGCCAAGAAAGGAACGAGCGTAGAGATACGTGGCTACAAAATAAATTTTAAAAAACCCCAACAACCTAAAAGCTGAGATATTTAAACAGAGCAGTAGCGAATGAGTTCCTGGTGGTGAGTGAAAGGAAGATCCAAGTGGAGGCAAAATGTGTCCTCTGTGCTTGTTTGCTGCCAGCATTGTTGCAGCCAAGCCCCAGCTGTGTTGCTGGCGGCAGCTGCTATCGGGCACAAGGAGGCCCAGGGAGGTGATGGAATCGCCGTCCCTGGAGGTATTTAAAAGACGGGCAGACGTGGTGCTGAGGGACATGGTTTAGGGGTGGTTTTGGCATAGGTTTATGGTTGGACTCGATGATCTTGAAGGTCTCTTCCAACCCAAGTGATTCTGTGGTTCTGAGGGAAGAGTCTGCGGGGTGCTGGGGCCCCAGGGGAGCAGGTCAGGGATGTGCTCGGGCTGATGAAACTGTTCGCCCTGGCTTTGGCTCCCAGGCTGATGATGTGGACTGGTTAGGCTGGCCCACGGCTGGGGACTGGCATCCCTTTGCCTTTTCCCATTTCAGCTGAAAAGCGTGAAAGGGGCTGCTGTGATGTCCCCCTTCAGAAGGGGGTTTTGTAGCCCTTCCCATTTGCAAATCTGAGCTTGCTTTTAAAAGTTGTTTGGGGATTTCTGTGAACTTTTCTGCCTTTGTTTCCTCTCTACTAATCCCAGTATCTTGAGTGTTGTAGTGGAGAGGAATTTGCATCTAATTTGTATCCTACCTGTGTTTGTGGCTCTCCTAGCCTCAGCCTTTAGTTCTGCTTCCGCCTTGTCTGTGATTTCCATGCCCATCATCTGACTGGTTTCCATCCCATGATCAGCCTCAGAACCGTGCTTTTGAAAACTAAGGCAGAATGACTGCTCAGGTTTTTCAGTCAAACCCATAGTAAAAATAATCACTATTGTCTCCTCTCTAATAGCCTCATTAATTTTTTTATTTGCTCACTCTCTCCTACTTAGTTGGTCAGACCCACTTCATCCTAATTTCAGAAGCTCTGATCATACGGCTGTACTTCCTTGCTCTTTAACAAATTACTTGTTTTGGCTGACCAGTCTCTCCCCCTCCTGCCATTTCTGGGCTTATATCCCTCAAAGTCAGCGCTCATTTGTTAAGGATAAGAGCCTCTTTGACAAGATCCTTCCCCAGGGCAGCATGATGTACCAATTCTTAGTAGTTTTTGCACCTTTGACTTATTACTAAGTTTGTTCTGTGTGTTTATTCTGTGGAATGGCAGTGTAGGCATTGTGGCTTAAAAGATACCATTTATTTTTTTTTACTTTCAGTTCTCTGTAATTGTATTTCCATTGCAAAAAACAGAGAAAATTAAACCAGTTTGTAGTGTTGCTCTTAACAGCTAAATAGTTGCTTTGTTTCATTCTGGATCTGGAATTACTTCAGCTTGGAATGAAACAATTGTCCTTTATAAAGGTACCATTTCCTAAATTCTTCTGAGACCATTTTGGGATGAAAAGCATTGCTTAGCATATGATGAAGACACTGGAGGATGGGTGGAAGGAGATGCTGATAATAAACTTTAAAGGAAGCTTATGGAACTGCCTGAATCCTGACTCGTTAGAGTGATTACATCCTGCCTCAGCATACGTTTCTCAGACCTGGACTTGTGGATAGCAGTGGCCTTTCTTGACCAAAGCGTCTAGATGTGAAATCAAGAATTGTCTCTTAAAAAACCAAGAAGCCAGATTACAAATATCAACATCCAACAACAAATTTCATTTGGCGGCGGAGTTAAGTCAGAGAGTTGCCTTGAAATAGTTCTTTGCCCTAGGGTAGGGCATTCCACTCCACTCTGCTGCTGAAATCAAGATTTGAGGTGCTTAGTGCCTAATAGATCTTTAAATGAACTTCACTTAGGTACAGCAGAGTAAGGCTCACACCTCTGGCTGTTGAATCTTTTGTCCCTCTGACTGATCTCAAAAAAAAAAAAAAGTACAAGTGCATTTTGGATTAAGGATTTTTTAAAGTGTTATAGGCGTGCTTTAAAATATACAGCTGAAAATCTAAGAGAATCATCTTTATTTCATCCATTAGCCAGAAAAGTGGAATAAAATCAAACTAGTGGTAACACAAGAAGATGTAGAACTAGCATACCAGGAAGCAATGATGAATATGGCACGACTGAACAGAACAGGTAAGAAGAGATGTGTGTGGGGGAAGTTTGTGGGTTTTTCCAATTCCATACTTGATTTCATTTCACTGCTGTGGGGAAATGTGACACAGCCGCTTTATCCCTTCCTTCTGTCCCATCTTTCTGCCGTTCAGTGTTTGTGAAGCAAGCAAATTAAAATCAAACGTCCTTTTTTAATTATACAGCAAAAACACAAATGTGGCTGGAGATGATTACGGCTCATGTGAGTGCTGCGAGTAACGTCATCCCAGTGAGTTAGAGGATGTTTTAAAGGGAAATATATTGGATTTGTTCCTTCGGTGCCTAGAGAACTCGTGAGGTCCTGACCGTAGTAAGGTTAAAAAAATTTGAAGTAGAATAGAAAAGGAAAACCTCTTCATTTTTGTATGCTTCAATGTAAATTTTTATTTTTTAATTTTGCTATGTTATGTGCTTCCCAAAGTGTGGAATGTGTAGCATGTGTTTTGTTTTCTGTTGTGTTTTTTTTTTCTTTTGAATTTTGGTACGGGGAAGGTTCTGCTTTTACCCCAGAAATTTTAATCCGGGTTTTCCCTTCTTTGTTCAAATATCTTTGGAGGAGCAGAGGCTTCAATTAGGTGCTTCCTTACTTCTGAGTTGAAGAAACAGGGATAGTTAAATATCTCTTCTCCTATTTATTCAGTTTTCATTTGGTATTTGTTATGTCATCCCACCGGTTTTTCATTCTTTCACAAAGTCTTCCACAAAAAATAAACGACTGGGATTGTTTTATGGAAAAGAACTCGGGTCCTCCTCTTGTATTGGGAAGCACCAAAGGAGGGCAAAGCATTCTTGGTTTTGTTTTTCTCCATTCGCTCTTGTCAGGCACCTTTATATACGCTTAAATATTCTTAACTGGAGCTATTGTCCTGCATGCAGAGGTGTCCTTCTCCCACCCAGGGCTCTGTAGGTGCAAATGCCCAAGAATTTTGTGAATGCATAGGTGGGGAGGCTGGGGCCCTTCCCCCACAACCTGCGGGCTTTCTTCTTAAGCTCTTCAACTTTAAGCGTCCAGAACTTAAGTTCCGACGTGATCGTTTTACGCAGCGGCAGGGAAGGAGATGTGGGAAGACGAACCCAGGATGAGTCTGGTCCTTGCCCTTAACTGCGGCAAAGCTGAGCTCAGAACCTCTCTGGCCCTCAGCTTTGGGAAGTTTGAATCTGGAACAAACTTTTTCTTAGGTCGCTAATATAAATTGGTAGCACATGTCTAAGAGCATGCTCATAAATACAGCTTCAGTGCTAGTTTTTCTACGTGACTTCGTACCTTAAGTTGAATTTTTTAAGGGTTACAGTGCAGTATTGGTGAATTCCGGTTCCCTTCAAGCATGATTTTTTTAAAAAAATTAATTTTAACGATAGACCAACCTGATTCTAAGTGAAGGTATGCAGCTTCATTCAAACTGTGCGCAGGATTGTTGAAGCATTGCTTTTCTTGATTTTTTTTTTTTTCCTCCTGATTTGTTTCTTTTTTCCCTCCCTCCCTCTCTTGTAGCTGCTGGACTCATGCACACTTTCAATGCACATGCAGCTACAGACATCACAGGGTTTGGAATCCTGGGACATGCACAAAACCTTGCCAAGCAGCAGCGAAATGAGGTGTCCTTTGTTATTCATAACCTTCCTGTTCTTGCGAAGATGGCTGCTGTCAGTAAGGCTTGCGGCAATATGTTTGGCCTCATGCATGGAACTTGTCCGGAGACTTCAGGTAGGTGGTAGTTGGATCACCCTCTTCCTTGCTTGCATCTCCATGTTGGAATTTAATTATGTTTCAAGTGGACAAATCTTGTGCTTTGCATTCAGAGTCACAGTTGGTTTGGTGTACAGCCAAGCTAATGAGCATTAACCACACAACTGTTCGCAATTAACTTCTTCAGCCTGAGTTCCAAACCACCATCCTGTCCTGAATGCTTTCCACTCCCTTATGAAACACTATTATAGAAACACTTGCTGTATCTAGAACATGTTGTAGTTAAAAGTTAAAGGTGACTCTAAATGCTTTTGAAACCTATTTTTCTCTTAGCTGTTAACTCCAGAACAGTGACTATCTGAAAATGCCAGCACAACTGACACAGTTTTCTCAAAGGTAAAAGCCACCTGCAGGAAGTTTGCCAGTCAAATGAGGGGTGTTTTGTTTCTCATTATGAGTATGTGTGAAGTTTAGTGCTGAATGGGCTGGTCTTGGTGACTGAGGCCTTCTCTGTCCACAGCATACAAATATCCAAGAATACAGATTTTCTCACGTTTATGAAGTCTGACTTCAGGGACTGTAACCAGCAGGAAAAAGAATAAATTTGTCTCCGCCCCATTCATTACTTGAGTTCTCTATTTAATAAAGCTGCCACTTGCGGTGACACTGAATACAACACAGGTGTACTGAGAATCAGGCTATGGATGCCAGGTTAATTTCAGATAAGCATTTAAACAGTCATCAGGTGATAAGAACTTCTGATGTTTGACAGTTGCCCTATTAAGTTGAGGCCACTTTGACTAGCGTGATCACTGTCTTCTGCTGGAAGTCTATTTCTTTTTCTCCTTAAATCTTCTGTCCTGTTACATTTTGTTTTTCTTTTAATCTGGCTTTTCTTTCTCTTTGGGAAATGGAGAAGATGTAGCTACAAATCTGTCTTTTATCTCCTTTCCCCACCCTCTTCCTGCTCTCTCAAAGTCTTTTCCAAGTTCTGTGCAGCTCACAACAGAGGGGGGGGGCCCTTGAAGCAAAACAGTCCAAAGATCTGGAAAGAAGCATCGCAGCGAGAGCCATAAACTTTTCCTCTAATGAATACACAACTTGCCACGATCTGCTGAATTGTTCGTTAGCCATCTGTGTTTAACCAGACGCTGTGTCCTACAGAGACTGTATGGCTCAGATGATGTGTAATAGGATATGGGACGTGAACCCTTTCAGGAGTTCAAATCCAGCATCGGTCAGCAGAGACCAGAAATATCTGGTGACAGTTTGGCAAGCTCTGTCAACAAGATCTTGGTAGCACCAGACTGATTCTTACTACCCAGGAGTCCGTGTAGCCGAAGCGCTAGTAGCATTTGTTATCCGTTGTAAAGACTCCAAAAAATAGCGTGGACACAGAGCTGGAATTGCAGGGTGCTCTTTCAGGTGAGTGGCTGTGGAGAGGTTTGTGTAGCAGTTGGCATGGGAATGGTTTCGCTGCAAACTGAGCGCTTGAGGCTTCGGAGCTGCCCGTCCTGCACCCTGGGGATATCCAGTTCCGTCTTTGCACTGAAGGAATGTAAAGCGGTGCGGATGTAGGCGCTGCTGTGAGAGTGCTGGGAAGTGGAAAACAGTTGACTTCAGAATCTCTTCTGGGACTGAGCAAGAGGTGTCTCTGAAACGCTGCACAGCTTGTGTTTCAGCGTAGATCGATGGTGATGGAAAAACCAGCAAGATGTATCTGGTTATTTGTGAACTTTGGGTGCCTCAAAACATGTATATTTTATTTCATCGCAGCGTTGCGTTTCTCAGAGGCGGCTGTAGGGATTTGTTAGAAGGCAGCGTCTGCCAGATATTGGAAAGATCCACAGCCACGTGGACGCTATAGCTGTGGTCTGAAAGCTGCGTAACTGCAGTCCCGCAGGCTTCGGGCTTACGCTGGATAGCCTGACACATTGCAGGAGCGTGGGTCAGCTTGGGCAGGGAGTGCTGGGATGGCTCATTAGCGCTCGGACCCAGTGTCCTGGAGTTGATTTATTTGAAGGCAAGTGTCTGCCTTGCTGCGCCTCGGTATCCGGTTGTGAGGATGCCTTTTGGGGGGGCTGCTCAGGGCTGTTCGTACCGTAACACAGATACGCTCTTTCTCTGTTGTCTTAAACTTCCAGTAATGCACTGTCTTGTAGCTTCCTCATTTGTGAACAGATGTTTTTCAGCGGAGTGGGCAGGCAATGAGAAATTTACTGGAAAACAATTTGAATAGATTTTAAGACTGTTGGGGTTTTTTTTTTCCAGTGCACATTTGCTGCACACCTGTTGACAGAAGTCAGTGTTGGAAAGATCTATTATGTCATCTGTTCTGTCTTCCAGGCACTCTTGCTTGTGGTGTATTTTCTTAAAATTGCAGTTTTACAGGATTTACAAAATGCAGTTTTACTCTTTTAGGTAACCCTTTGGTAAAGGTTAAATTGCAATCAGGTAGTTAGTTCCAAAAAAACTTATTTCTGTCTATCAGATGGGCTTTTTGCAGAAATAAGTTACAGAGTTACCCTACATGGGCTATTCCGGCATGGGTGTATTTTTGTCAGTCCTCTTCTATTAAACTGTGGACTAATGTCAACTAACTTTTTTATTGCGGTAGCCAACAACCGCTGTTTGTGCAAATTTTGTAGAAATAGGCAGATGGGTAGAAAAGAAGGGCTGTGTTAGTGCCTGAGAAGAGGCGAGGCTAATGCTCTCATCCTTTTGTTAGTCATTGTGGGAGAAAGCCATTAGCAGGAGCAGGGCCACTTGGTTTTGACTCATGAACTCTTTGTATCTGTGCTCTTAATTGCTAAGCTTTGCCTGGTCTGCTTTTGAAGTTTTCTGTCCAGTTCCCTGCTTGCACTAGAACAGTTAAAACCAGCTAGTTAACTAGAACAGTAAAAAAAAAAAAAAAAAAGTTCAAAACCTCTTACCAAAAAAAACTCCTTACGTTTTTCAAAAGATAAGCCAGGACAGGCA
The DNA here is from genome assembly GCA_013398295.1 of Chionis minor. Taxonomy (NCBI): domain Eukaryota; kingdom Metazoa; phylum Chordata; class Aves; order Charadriiformes; family Chionidae; genus Chionis; species Chionis minor. Next base: position 182,004 of record VZSF01001890.1, on the reverse strand, counting down.
CCAAGTATCTGCATCCTTTCGACCCCTGAAGGAAGCGTGCAGCGAACTCTCAAACGAACGTGGCCATTTGTTCATTCAGGCTGCAGTTCCTCTGCTTTGTCTTCAGCGAGGGCTGCCGCAGACCTCGGGCTTGGTACAGCATGAAATGCTCCCCGCTTCCACGCAGAGTGGCGTTGCTGCTTCATTCACATCAAGAGAAGTGTGGCCAGCAGGTCAAGGGAGGTGATTCTGCCCCTCTACTCCACTCTTGTGACACCCCACCTGGAGTCCTGCACCCAGCTCTGGAGTCCCCAACATAAGAAGGACATGGACCTGCTGGAGCGTGTCCAGAGCAGAGCCACGAGGATGGTCTGAGGGCTGGAGCACCTCTCCTATGAGGAGAGGCTGGGAGAGTTGGGGCTGTTCAGCCTGGAGAAGAGAAGGGTCCAGGGAGATCTTATTGCGGCCTTCCAGTACCTAAAGGGGCTACAGGAGAGCAGGGGAAGGACTTTTTACTAGGGCATGTAGTGATAGGACGAGGGGGAATGGCTTTAAACTGGAAGAGGGCAGGTATAGATTAAACATTAGGAAGAAATTTTTTACTTAGAGGGTGTTGAGGCACTGGAACATGTTGCCCAGAGAAGCTGTGGATGCCCCATCCCTGGAGGTGTTCAAGGCCAGGCTGGATGTGGCCTTGGGCAACCTGGTCTAGTGGGAGGTGTCCCTGCCTATGGCAGGAGGTTGGAACTCCATGATCTGCAAGGTCCCTTCCAACCTAAACCAGTCTATGATTCTATGATTTTCCACAGGCACATTGCAGCAACTTAAACTGCTGGTGGCCAGGACCTTGCACAGCTGAAGACTTCCTGTAGTTGTCCATGGCTCAAAAAATGGAGCAGCTGGGAAGGCCAGTAACGTAAAATAGAATAGAATACGTAGTGGAAGACCTTAAGGACTTGCCCAAAGGGTTAAAGAGACTGGTCAATCTACCAGACAGATAATTAGAATCCCTGCAGACAGGAATCCTGCTACTGATCAGTAGAGTTTATAGCCTCTCGTAAGGATTATTGATCAAACTGTGGGATGCAGCCAGCAGGTGGGAGGTGATTTTTTTGATTGGAAACTGATATTTTCTACATTTTTTTTTTTTATGATCTTGCCAAAGAATGTTAGCAGGGTATGTGTACAAGTGATACAAAATTGCAGAAAGAGTGTGTGGGGAAGAGATAATTGGGTGAAGATTATTCTTGTGCTCTTTCTTAATTCCTTTTTCATCATACTTCTGCTTCTCTCTTCTGGCTAGTTAGCATGTTTTCTGTACTACCGCTTGTAAACCTCTTCCCTGACGCACTTGCATCATGACATAGTTTCTCTTCAGTTTGTTTTAAAGCTTTCCATGGGAATGGCACATAATCCCTTTGCAATTGATTTGGCTGTTACATCTGGAGGAGCTTAAATGCTGTCTTTAAAGCTTCTGGGGTTTTTTGTTGTTTTGAGATGTCTGAGAGAGGTGGGTGTTTTTCTGGATGACATGTTCACTTGCTTCATATAGAACCCAAAAAATAACTTTCACGCTTCCACGTATCCTTATAAATAATTCTTCATGTTAAGTAGCTGCTTCTTCCTCACAACCTTAAATTAAGTGTCTTTAAGTCACCACTGAGAGGACTGTTTGCTTGGAAAAGCAAACATCAAGTTGCCCAAGGTGCTAAGAAGCTGCCCAGGGGCTGTGGAGGAGGAGGCGCCACCAGGACCAGGGTGGCTGGCTCAGCAGGTGGCCCTTCATCCCCAGGGGTGGCTCAGAGCTGGTGGCACCACTTGTGCTGCCGGCTGATGCCCTTTGCCTGGATGAGAAGGCTTTGGGTCAAATAACTCTTTAAGAGTAAGCAAGCCTCAGCAAGAGCTCCAAATCCTGTTTGAGTGAATATACTCTTGCCTGTCTTCTCCATACATTTTTCAACGGGAGATGGCATTTTAACATCCCTTGCAAGAGGCTGCTGTGTGTCAGAATGCAGCACAGTGTACAGACATGAGCTGCACAAACTGCATGTAGTAGACAGTGCTTTGAGGGTTAATTAGGCATCTGCAGATGAGTTTGCTGCTCTGTGTTGCAGTGCTTCACACGTTTGCAACAGAGCATAAATGTAAAAAAGGTAAGGGATATAGAAATGCCAAATACACGGGTAATAAAGGGTAGCACCAAGACATTTAATGACTTGCTCATAGTCCCCTGGAAGCTTGTGCCAGACCTGACAATGAAATCACTTGGTGATTCACTTACCAAGCCACCTTTTTCAGTGCTTTGGAATTCTTGGAATGGAAGTGGTTTTAGGTTTAATAACTGAATGGCAAGCTTGCGAGCTAGTTATTGTGCTGCTTCTGAAAAGTGTTCATTGGTAAAATATTTTTCAGTTGTCTCTGAGAGGGGGAAAAAAAAAATCTTATAGGAAAGGCTAAAAATTCCCTAACAAAGGGGTCAAAAGGACTCGTCACAGGGAGTGCTGGATCAAGCTGATGTTTAATTTTCTGCCTTTTGCATTCTCTGGTAATAGTCCCTACTTTGAATGATGCAATGGGATCACTTGCAGAATCATCTGCTACCAATATGGGCTTATAGGTACCTGAATATGACCTTATCCACAATGTTTCTGCGTAGAGGCACTTTGCAGTCCTCTGTTGGACGTTTACAATGCTGGTGTTGTTTCAGTATGTCACTTGTTGGCATCAGTACCATGTCCTTTTGCCAACATCTTTTGTGTGTATTTGGCTTCATTTACATACCCACTAAACACTGAATTCAGGCACGAACTTCTTTCTGTAAAGCAAGAGCTGGGACTTGCACCGTGTCTTCTCGTGGAGTTCTTGGAGTTCGCCAGAATCCACTGAAGTCACCAAGTGCTTGTCCAAATAAGGATTTGGCAGATCGAGGTTGAAATGCTTTGCAACCAGACGTCTTAATGCTCTGCTTATTTTCTTTTGCAGGAGGCCTCCTCATCTGTTTACCACGAGAACAGGCAGCACGTTTTTGTGCCGAAATCAAATCTCCAAAATACGGCGAGGGTCACCAAGCGTGGATTATCGGCATTGTAGAGAAGGGCAACCGCACGGCCAGAATTATAGACAAACCACGAATCATTGAAGTCGCACCACAGGTGGCCACTCAGAACGTGAACCCAACGCCCGGTGCCACCTCTTAATATAGATGAAATAGCTGTTTGTTTTTAAATAGATCTATTCCTTTATCATCCTACAATTTAAAGAACTGTAAAAAGAAAAGAAAACTTGTTGTGTCTGCACATCTGGTGGCCTTAGGTCAGTTTATGAGTGGATACAATTAATAAAATAAAATCCATTGCCTTTTTTTCCTGTTACATTAACTGAAGATGCACCTAATCTTGAGGCAGCTTCTGAGTTGAGAATTATATTGTTATCCAATACTGTTGATTCATTTTGAATCTTTAGACACTTATCTCTTGCCGCATAGGCTCTTTTTAAAGGTGCTTTCACGTAGCACAGACATTACCAGTAGTAGTGTCGAATAGCAGTTTGTGTCCTTTCATTATATGTATATTTATCATAAGTCTAATTTTGATGCCTTGAGTGATATTCCAGAAAGGCAATAAATCGATAAGTGACACAGTGGGTATACCCAGTAGTAAAGAGGGTTGCATGATTGCATTCAATCTTTGATTATTTTTTTTTGGTTTTGATTTTTTTTTTTTTGGTAAGGTTTAGTCTTATCAAGAGCATCTACGACCCTGGACATTGCTTGGTAGTGCACTCTGTTTAAACGAGCAAGTGCTGACTTTGCATGGAAAGCGCTTCAGAGTCGAAGGAGTCATTTTTAATTTCATTATTTGTAGACCTGACGATATTTACTGTATTATCAATGATTGTTTTCTTTATTGATAGTAAGGAAAAATAATTCTTTTTTTTTCTTGCAATGTGATTGGATGTGCTATAGTGCAACAAAGGTTTTGCAGACCAAAAGGAAGTTACTGTATAATACTCATTTACAATTCCCTATATAAATAACTACACAAATAATTTTTAAATATAATCAAACTAAAATAAACCTCTGTTCTGTGGATGGTAGTGTTTAATACATTTTATATTTTGTATAGTGATTACAAGCCTTTTTGTTTCTTTAAAATCAGCAGCTGTTTAGTATAATTCTTAGTATTATTTTGTTCTTTGCTCAAACACATTTTTGTGCACGCTTTTGTGATCTGTGTTTAAAATCTACATTGCCAACATTGCAGCTTGAACTGAAGCTTGTTATTCAAAATAAATATTTAATTTTTTTTATTGCTCTTGTATAAGTGCATGAACTTTTGATTCCTAGCTGAATGCATTACAAATTGGAAAAGAGGAGAAATCCTCAATTTTTTTTTATTTTATTGCAAGTGTAATTATATTGATAGTTGTTATTACTCCTTTGATAGATTCTGCGAGCTGTGATGTCCAGTGGTAATCTAGAGTATCTCCGCCTGCATGCCCAAGTTGCAGGCAAGTAGGTTATCTCCAAGTATATTATCCGCTTTATTTTGTTTATTTTGCTTATCAGCACAAAGCATGCAACGGTTTTGAATTGTTTCCTCTGCAAGTGCTCTTGGCTGTGCCTGCGGTAAGCTAGACGAGGGAGGGTTCCTCAGCAGCCCTGTAACCTGGAACGACGGATGCTGAAACCCGTCTTTTCCCCGGCGCACGGTAAGCTGCCCCCTTTGCAGCAGGATCACTGCTGGCTCTGCCTCTCTCTTCTGCTGGGACACAGAGCTTCACTGAACCAGTTCTTTTTAAGCTCTTCCCAGATTGTGGAGTTGGCCCCTTTGATATTTGGACCAGGAAGAAGAAAATCTTGGATACTCGTTACTGCTGGTGGCATGAATTACGATGGTTTCTGTCTATGAAAAATGAGTCACTAGAGATGAACCAGTCCTGTGCATCGTGCAAGGTTTAAATTTCCAGTCTTGCTCCTAGTGAAGACTCCAGCGAAACTCGTCTCATCTTCTTTCCACTCGGCAGCGTTCTCAACAGACGCCTTCTGCAAAGCCAGAATTTTTTTCATTCCGCCCCCCCTGCCTTGTGATTAGCCTAAACCATACACAGCCTCCTGCTCCTTTTCCTGGAGAAGATGTTTGCAAGTTGCATGTTCACCACAAAACCTCAAAGCAGTAACCGAGTTTTTGACTTGGCTTTGGAAAAAAAGATAATCAATTGTTAGTTTTTTTTACAGCAGTTCTGAAAATAAAGCATCAGAAACTAGTTGTCTGTGCAAAAGATACTGATTTAATTTTTTTTTTTCTCCCCTACTGTTTTGTGAAGCTGCTTTTGTATCCTGATAGAAAACTGGAGGTGGCTGCTGTTCATTTTCTTTATGGTCATGGACAGGTGTGTCCACGTCCAGGTTATTTTATTAGATTAAAAAATACCGAACTAGATCAAATGCGCGCAAAGCAGTTGAGTACTTCTGTGTGACAGTACTTGTTACCTGTCCTGTTTTAGATTGGTGCCGAGATGTGTGTAAGCTCTCCCTGAGCAGAAAAACGTACAAATTGGTAGATACTGGGTGGTTTTTCACTTATGTTGATTAGTTCACCAGCCAGGTGTGAAACCAACACTTCTCTGTCCTTAGACGTACCTGGAACGGTAGAAGGTTCATCTTCAAGGGGAAGGGTGTGCAGAGGAAGGTTGCCTAGCCAGCCAGATGGGTGAAAATTCCCAAGCAACGAGCCAACTTTTCATGGCAAGAACTGCCTGGATTCTCAGAGAAAAACTTCCCTGTGCAGCTGCTGAAGCCAGCTACGAGCAAAACCTCTCTCGGGTGAAATGATGGTTGAAGCCTCTCCTGATGTTTCCTGATGGCTGGAATTTACATCACAAAGTGCTTCCTGGCTTGACCAGCTGAAATGTGCTGCTGAGTGGGTGATCACCGAGTTGGGAAGTCTGTTAGCATCACCTAATCGGCTAAGGAGTGCAGTGATTTGTTTTAAGAAGTTTTATGATTTGTTTTGCTAAAAAAGAGATTGCAGGTCAAGTGTAAGCTGTAGGAGCGTATATTGTGCTGGGCTGGCACATCCAAAGACATGCAGCTTTAAGTAAGACACTTGAAGATTTCCCTTAAATGAAGTTTTTTTGAGATCCTGGCATCGAAAGCTGTGAGAAAGCAACAGTGAACAGTTGTTTTTATTGGCTGTGTCCAGTCATTTATACAAATGTAATGTACTTTTGTTTGCATACACAGGTTACCTCTGCATGCACCACCTCCTGCCCCTCAGTCTCAATGAGAAGGCTGCTGGTAAAACTCCATCGAAGTTGTGAGAAGAGTGGAGATTGAGAAGGAAGAATTTAATAATTGGAATATTCACTAGCCTGGGCAATACGTTTGATAAGTAGCATGTGTTCTTGGAAAGCAAGGATCTGTTCTCTCTGTTTAATATGTTGGTTTCCTCAGCCTTTTGTTTTTCCTCCTGCGTCAGGGAAAAATAACACTCTTAATTATCTGTGGCAGTATATAAAGTCAGAATAGCTTTGTCCTTTTGGTATTATTTTGATGTTGTATTTTGCTAGAAATCCAGGACTGACCCTTTTCTACTTAGAAGGTAGGAAAGTTAGTGTGAGTGCTGCACTGAGAACAGCAAACCTCAGTGACCGTGGGGGGAAACGGATGGGCACAATGGCCAGTACTTGCTGTTTTACTGATTTTTCACCGAACATCTGGCAGACAGTTGGGAAGGGTCAGCTTTTGGGTGTACATCTGCATTCTGACCACAAGATGTGATTGTAACCTCTGTAGCTGGTGCTTGAAGAGGGAGAAGGTAATGAAATATCCCCTTGTTGAGTGTAGATAGATGTTTTTCCCAGGCTGCGTGGTCATGAGGGAGAAGGGGATCCTTGAAGGGAGCTGTAGGACCTCAATAGGAGCAATGTCTGTGAAAGAGACTTCTGTGTGTAGGCTCGTTACTGCCGAGGTCAGCTGCATGGCAAGAGCCAACCATGAAGAAAGAGCTTTGGTTTTTTTAAGTTCTTGGTGCTCAGAGCTGGATCCAGCTGTCTGGTATTTGGAAGGCACCTGTGTCTTTTGGAGTGGGTGGGCACCCACAGCTCAGAAGTTGGGGACAGCCCAAGACCCCGTTTCTCAGGCTGGAGAAAAGCCAGGCTGCAGCACCTCAGTAGGTGGGTAGGGGTTGCCCAAAGCTGGAAATTCAGCAGAGGCCACGAACTAGAGACAGGACTCTGCTTTTGTGCAAGGCTGATCCACTGTTCAACTTGGTGGCCGCTTGTCTTTCAGCAACCTGGAGTTGCACCACAACCACAGGTCCTCCACGTGTGTCTGAACTAGCTTTAATCTGTCTTGCGCTGCTTCCAGCATTAGTTTAGACTTCAGCACAGGCTTTGCTGCTCTAGGCTCTCATTCCAGGTACGTACCTCATTGCTTGCCCCATCTCCAGACCATGACGCTACATCTTTCCTTCTGTCACCCAGGATGTATTTAAGCTAATGCTGGTACTCCAACTCGTGCTGGTTTGTGCTTTTGCTGGCAATGTTGACGTACTTTTTGTTGTAACTTTTTAAGACATGAAAAAGCCTTTGTCCCACATCCCCAAGATTCAGAGATGGGGAAACAGAAACAACAGGAAAACAGTCCTGATATTTCTAAGGTAAAAACAGATTTGTAAACAGATGCACATTTGTTATTGTAGTAGGTCAGTTGGGCAACGCTCCTACTGCCATACCTGAAATACAGGCTTGGGGAGGAGTGGCTGGAAGCTGCCTGGCAGAAAAGGATCTGGGGGTCCTGGTGGACAGTCGGCTGAACATGAGCCAGCAGTGTGCCCAGGTGGCCAAGAAGGCCAATGGCATCTTGGCCCGTATCAAGAATGGTGTGGCCAGCAGGAGCAGGGCAGTGATTGTGCCCCTGTACTCAGCACTGGTGAGGCCGCAGCTCGAGTGCTGTGTTCAGTTTTGGGCACCGCAGTATCGGAGAGACATTGAGGTGCTGGAGCGTGTCCAGAGAAGGGCAGAGAAGCTGGTGAGGGGTCTGGAGAACAAGTCTTGTGAGGAGCGGCTGAGAGAGTTGGGATTGTTTAGCCTGGAGAGGAGAAGGTTGAGGGGAGACCTTATCACTCTCTACAACTCCCTGAAAGGAGGTTGTAGCGAGGTGGGGGTCAATCTCTTCTCCCAAGTAACAAGCGACAGGACAAGAGGAAATGGCCTCAAGTTGTGCCAGGGGAGGTTTAGGTTGGATATTAGGAAAAACTTCTTTACGGAAAGGGCTATCAAGCATTGGAACAGGCTGCCCAGGGAGGTGGTGGAATCGCCATCCCTGGAGGTATTTAAAAGACGGGTAGACGTGGTGCTGAGGGACATGGTTTAGGGGTGGTTTTGGCATAGGTTTATGGTTGGACTTGATGATCTTGAAGGTCTCTTCCAACCCCAAGTGATTCTATGATTCTGTGAAATCAGAATAATCTGGTTTGGAGCACAAGTCTTGCAGTTGCCTGGTCCAAAGCAGGGACAGCACTGAGTTTGTGTTGGGTTGCTCAGGCCTGTGTGCAGTCAGGTTTTGAATTATCTCCAAGGTCAGAAATTTCACAACCTCTCTGCACCCCTGTTTCAGTGTTTGGCCACCCCCGTTCTGCAGATTTTTCACTTTAACAGGATTTTTTCTTGCTGTGGTTTGTGCCTATTGTCCCTTAATTTTGCTGTAAACTTTCAAGAAGGGTTTCACTGTCTTCTGTATCTCCCCCCGTTAGGTTCTTGCAGACAGCTGTAGGATCTCCCTGGAGCCTTCTCTTCTTCAAGCTGAGCTATTTTCTTGGCCTCTCCTTGTGCATAGTGTGCTTCAGCCCCCTCGTGTTGGTGCCTCTCCACTGAACTTGCTCCAGGATGTCAGTGGCTGTGCTGGGTAGCCCAAAACTGGACACTGAAGGCAGAAGTCTTCTTGGCTTTTGGTGCACATTGGTCACGTTGGCACATTTGGTGCAGAAAGGTCAAGGTGCGCATTACCCTACCCTAGTCCACAGAGCTATTCCATCCCAGAAGGCGAGGAGGTTGGCCAGGCCCGTTTTGCCTTTGGGAAATCTGTGCTGACTGTTCCCAGTCATCTTGTCCTTGGTGTACGTGGACGCAACAAATCCAGGGTGGTTTATTCCATAATCTTTTTGGAGACTGAGGTACCCAGATCCTTTTTCTTGCCCTTTCTGAGGACAGGTTAGACATTTGCCTTTTTCCATTCATCGGGAACCTCTCCTGGCACAGGAGAAGAGCAGCTTTGCAGTCACGTTGGCTCCCACAGATAAATCCCACGTGGTCCCATGGAATTGAAAATGCCCACTTTGCTTCAGTGGTCCCAGCTCAGCCTTCTGCAGTCCGGGTGATCCTCTGTGGCTCCAGAGCCTGCTGTCCCACCCAGGGAAGCTGAGAACAAACCATGCCAGCAGAGCCAAGGCAAAAAAGACATTGAGTCCCTTGACCATTTTCATGTCTTTTGTCACCAGGGCCCCCTATTTTGTTCTCCATTGGGTCCACATTTTCCTTTGCCTCCTGTTTGCTGCTAACCTGTCTGTAGGAGCCCTTCTTGAATCTTCTGGTGATGAGAAATGGACCAGCTTCTTGGTGGTGGATTTTGTTGTTGTTCTTGTTATCGTCTCATCTACATCTGTTTTCCCTGGCATCTAAGTTAAAAAAGCTAATTTTGCTGAGTTGGAGCAGCTGCCGCTTCCCACCACAGTAAATTAAGCTTTCAGAAGACCTCATCTTTGGAATTACAGTTCTGATCATAACGTGTATTTTAATAGTCAATTGAGATGCTTATTAAATTACAACACTGTGCATCAGGGCTGTTTCTGTAGTGCTGGAGAAATCTCCATCATTTAGTTTTTATTAGTTTTGTGATTTAATGAACAGAAAACATTAAAACTAAAAGCCAAATGCAAAACAGCTGTATAAAAATGTTCTATAATATTTGGGAAACTGACAGACATAGCTGTAAAAGTGCTTTGCAAAGACATAGCCCCTCGTAAATGCCATTAATTTCAATAAAAAGATGAATGCCACCATCAGTTTTCTTAACGAAAAAAATCTCTCCCTCATTTCTTTCCTTAGCTTCATGAGATTCAGTCTGTACTTTAGTCAAGCTTATCAACAGACTGCAAAATTATTCACTCTAGAGTGTTTTGGGTTTGCCTCTTTTTTTTTTTTTTTTCCCCCTCCCCTAAATAAAAATCAGAGGAAGATGTGGAGGACAGGGGTTTTCATATGTGTCCACACACTTCACACTTGCACCCTCAGTAAGTTTGCAGATGAGACCAAATTAGGCGGGAGTGTTGATCTGCCTGAGGGTAGGAAGCTCTGCAGAGGGATCTGGACAGGCTGGATCGATGGGATGAGGCCAATGGGATGAGGTTCAACAAGGCCAAGTGTCCTGCACTTTGGTCACAACAACCCCAGGCAGCGCTACAGGCTTGGGGAGGAGTGGCTGGAAGCTGCCTGGCAGAAAAGGATCTGGGCATCCTGGTGGACAGTTGGCTGAACATGGGCCAGCGTGTGCCCAGGTGGCCAAGAAGGCCAATGGCATCTTGGCCCGTATCAAGAATGGTGTGACCAGCAGGAGCAGGGCAGTGATTGTGCCCCTGTACTCAGCACTGGTGAGGCCGCAGCTCGAGTGCTGTGTTCAGTTTTGGGCACCGCAGTATCGGAGAGACATTGAGGTGCTGGAGCGTGTCCAGAGAAGGGCAACGGAGCTGGTGAGGGGTCTGGAGAACAAGTCTTATGAGGAGCAGCTGAGAGAGTTGGGATTGTTTAGCCTGGAGAGGAGAAGGTTGAGGGGAGACCTTATCACTCTCTACAACTCCCTGAAAGGAGGTTGTAGTGAGGTGGGGGTCAGTCTCTTCTCCCCAGTAACAAGCGACAGGACAAGAGGAAATGGCCTCAAGTTGTGCCAGGGGAGGTTTAGATTGGATATTGGGAAAAACTTCTTTACCGAAAGGGTTATCAAGCATTGGAACAGGCTGCCCAGGGAGGTGGTGGAATGTGTAGACATGGTGCTGAGGGACATGATTTAGGGGTGGTTTTGGCAGTGTGGGTTATGGTTGGACTTGATGATCTTGAAGGTCTCTTCCAACCCAAGTGATTCTATGATTCTGTTCTTAGGGAGCGTGGCTACACCATAACCAGCAGTCGTGCCATTGGTGTCACTGTGTGGTGCTTGGCACTGCAGCCCAGTGTGGTACCAGCAATGCCTGAAATCCACCTTTTGTTATGTTGAAGTTTGATCGTGCGCTGTGTTAGCATGAGGGTACAGGTAAAGGGCGGTCACCTCAACCACCCAGCCCTGCGTGCCAAGGTGGATGAAGTATCCTGAATCATTTTGGGGTGTGATATCACAGGGTGGTCCGGTGACATGGGAGTTACTGCACAGGCCAGTATTACCGGGTATTACCAGTGGTATTATCAAGATTACCAGAGAAGCTGTAAGTAAAAAGGAATAATTGTATTAAATGCTCAGAGACTAGTTTTTGAGGCTCTTCTTGTTTAAAAATGCATATAAGCATGTATTATGTATGTATAAAAGCATTTTAGTTCTCAGACTCCTAAATCAGGATAGCAAAATCACTAACCAGGTATTCTTCTTTTTTTTTTTTTTTTTTCAGGTATGAAAGACACCTTTGCACAAGGTGCTGTCAAACACGTACAGTGGAAGAAATACCTACATTGCAAACAGGTCCGTGTCAGGTTGACATGTGTAGTATTGTTCCACTTCATCTTTTCAGGGGTGCCTGTTTGAGTTTGGATTGTGAAGGCATTTGCAGCATATATCTGAGATACAGACCTTTCAGTACAGTTATAATTAGGACTTCAATAATAAAACTATTACTCTAGTTGCTTTTTTTTTCCCCCCTTCCCCCCCATTTGAATTTGGTTTGAGGAACTTTTATTAACTTTCTGTTTACCTATGACTAAAAGCTTTCCTATAGCTCAGGAGTCAAAGGTCTGATTTTGTTGACAATGAAGGGTTGGGTGCTGTCACTGCTGCTGCTATTTGTCCCTTCGTGGCACCTGTACGCTTGCCTCTGACTACACGGAATAGTTTTGTCATATGAGAGGGATTTTGGATTCCTAATCTTGTTTGTCCCTTTTTTGTGAACAGCCTATGTTTTGTTGTAGCCCCGAAGGGAGTGACTAACCACAGCGAGCCACCACAAACAGGAATGTGCTCTAGTCCAGGCAGCCGCCACAAATGAAGTACCCAAACCTGCTCTGGTACACCTTTACTTCAATCAGGGGAAGTTTTGCCACGGAGTTTTAAAGGAAATCAGCTTTTAGGATACAGGTTGAGTTTGGAAGCGCTTCCTATCCATGCCTTGGCTTCTGTTTATCTGTAGCACTAACATGATGCTTAATATATTGACGGATGAGTTTTTGATCCATCTATGTGTCACCTCGGATTCCAGCAAAACCTGTTGCAAAATGGAGTTAGGCTTCCTAGAGCAGCGGTGATGCAGAGGTTTGGCGCACACCCCGTCATCGTGAGACCGCCGGGAGCGGCAGGGGACTTACTCTTGATGGTGCATCTTCGGGAGCCCGGCCGGCCTGGATTGCTCATGAACGAGGGGTTTATGAACAAACTGGCAGGTGTGAAGATCTATTTGCATATGTTGGGTTGGCAAAATAATTCAAATTTTTAGCATAATTTCCTTCCAGTCCTGGTGCTGCTATCCAGTTTGTATTGCAGTGTATTTGTTACTGGGTTTTCTGCCCTCAGTTTACCACTCCTCTATGCTCTCCCGGCTCTCTCATCCAGATCCCCAGCTTCTCCCGGCTCTCTCATCCAGATCCCCAGCTTCTCCATCTCCTGGGAGAGTAGGTGGGAGAGCAGCCTGCAAGGCTGGACCTGGAGCAAGGCAGAACACTGCCTTCCTCCCACCTTCATCCTCCTCAGAGCTCTTACTTCTGTCTCCACCTCCCTGCTCTGTCCTGGTCAGAGTTGAGTTCCCCCAGGGAAAGGGGAAAGACGAAGGACAGCAGGAGGCACCAGCTTCGCAGCGTAGGGCTTGAAGGGTGATCTGACTGTCACACCAATGGCAGGAGCTCCTCTGAGCCGTGACACAGGCGGCCTGGTGTCCCCTTTGCAGAAGTGGGGAGGTTCTACAGTGCGGTGGCAACGGGGACGTGTAAAGATGGTGAAAATAATCTTCTGAACTGTGCCGCAGGTCCTACCTACGGGGCTGTTTTCAGTCCCTTAATACTCTTCTTCTCAAATGTGTCAGCTGATGCACTCGTGGTGTTAATTAAGGCAGATGAGAGTGTGCTAAAGACAGTGTGTATTGAATATGCCACTTTTAAGTGTATCCCAGCTTCAGAGGAATACCAAGCCTCCACAGCTTATTTTTTGCAACCTCTATTTGCGGCTGCTCCGTTTTTACCCTTTTTCCTGCTCTCCCTGCCCTAGGTTTCCCTTCTGGGTGGTTTTCTCCTCCCCTCCCACCTCCCCAGGTGCTGCACTGTGACTCCTTTCTCTTCCTTCCCCTCTTTTCCTGCTCAAAAGCCCAGAAGGCTGGACAGAAAGGCCACCCAGCTCAGCACCCTGTCTCAGTGCAGGTTCCACGCAGTCTGCAGACACCCCAGATCCCTATCGGTGCAAATGAGGTACTTGGGGAAACATGCTCCGCCACCGTGCTGGGGTGACAGCGGGGCCGTAAAAATCTCTCTGAACTGATTCATGGAGGAACGAGGCAAGCTCCGATGGTCTCCTTGGAGAATATCCGTGCTGTGTTCTGTGCCCAAGAGCGCCGAGCGTTGCTCTCCGCACAGGGGCTGACGAAATCCTTGCAGCTCCAGTGTCTGCTGGCTGGAGAGAAGGGGAAAAAACGCAGGAAGGCAGCGAGGGGACGTGCAAAAGCACGCGCTGAGCTTTGCCTGCCAACGTCCCCGCTGCCGGCTGGCCCTCCCATCCGCAAACCCTGCCAGCCCTTGGCTCCCGGCAGCCTTCCGGCGGCCTCTCTGAGCATGCACGGCTGCTGGCGCATGTGCGGCCCAGGCAAAGGCTGCGGACGCCAGCGGGGCCCTGCTCCTCCCCGGCCGTGTTTGTAGGGTCAGGCCGAGCCCTCCAGCTTCCCCGGAAACAATGGAGCAGCTCGGGAAGCGGTCGGGGCCGGCAGCTCGGCTGGATGCCATCCTCCGGCACCTCTCCCCGCGGCTGAGAGCGGCCCCTGCTCCCGTATCCTTTCTGATGTGGGGTGGGAAGAGGGGGGCAGCGGGATGTTGGCCCCGGTGGGGTCAGGGCTCTGCTTCCCGCGCCCCAGTGAGCTTTGCCCGTCGCTGCCCGCACCCCGCGTGCCTGTGCGAGCACCCAGGAGGGCTCCGGTGGCCGTTTGTCCTACAAGGACACCCTGCCCGGGAAGGACACACAGGCCATGTCCCAGCCCCGAGCCCTGCTTACGGGGTGGTGACATGCAGGAGGGTGCCTGTGCCCCACGCAGCCCCTCGGCGAGCGGGGACGCACCGGGGCGGCGCTTCTCCTGGCAGCCCTGACTGGGGTTTTGGGGTCAGCGCTTGTCCCACCCCAAAAACCTCCTCCTGCCTGGTGCTTTCTCCCCGAGCTTCAGCCCCGCAACCTGGAATGTGCATCAGACCAGCCATCCGCCTCTGGGGACCCCCCCACGGCACCTCTCCCCCAGCACTGAGCAGGGTGGGGGGTTACCTGCGGCGAATTTCCCTCCTGGAGGGAGATTTGTGGGTTTGGGGGAGATGAACGCTGCAAGGCTTCGCAATTGCACAGCGAGTCTCGGGCTTTGCCAAGCGGTACAGGCTCTCCTGGTCGACCAGCAGCAGGAAAAACATCGAGGTTTGGTTTGCGAGTGGGAAATGAGGTGGAAATGTCGGAGGCTGCCAGCTTTGCGATAGATCAGAGGGAGGAAAGCAGCGCAGAAAGAAGTTGTCACTTCGGTCTGTCCCGTGTTTCCAAAAGTTAACTGAAGACTGCTTGCTGATAGTGTTTTTAAAGCTGCTACCATAAATCTTGCTTTAAGAAACAACCCACAATTTTTAAACGCTGCTGATTCTGGGTGAGAATGTCAGCCGAATGCTGACAAGTTAGCTCTGAATTATAATAAATTGGCAAAGAGGATGTGATCAAACAGCATGTAGGAGTCTTCAAATATATTAAAAATATGAAGATAGATGGATAGTAGTTGACTCAGACTGCGATGAGACAAAAGTGCAAGTAGGAACACAAAATTGGAAATAAATGCTAGGAAAAGCACCCCGGTTGTACAGAGGGAGCAAGTAAGTAAGCAGAGGTGCTGTACAAGCTGTTTTGTTTTTAAATCCAGCTACAGCGGTCCTGATGTAAAGAACTTTGGACAAAAATATGACTTAATTGGGCTGGAGTAAGAAAGGTATGTGGATAAAATAAATGACAGAATTCAGTAAGAATGGATTTATTTGATATATGTTACCTCGGTGCAGTGGTTTTGTTGTAGTCTCTGGCTTGATGAATTGGGTAGAACAGCCAATTTTCCTTCCAGAAAATGCCTCTCCTTTTGTGAAGGGAGAAGTGTCTCAATAGAAATGTCTCGGTAGAGACGTAAAATGTGAAAACTGCCCAAAGCCCACGGGGGTCTCTGCACTGCCCTGCTGGGGTGCAGGGGTGCGCACCCACCTCTCGCTGCTCCGTGAGCCCTGCCGCAGGCGTTGGCTGCCTTCTGCTGGCTCACCCCAGGCTCCCACCTTCCCAGCCTGGAGAAGGCCACATCCTGATCCTCTCCATTCATTTAAAACTAAACCTGCACCATAGAGAGCTAAATACCATCTTGTTTATACCTAGTTTCCTCCTGCAGTTGCTTTTAGGGATCAGTATATTGGAGATTGGTGTATGTTGGTTGTACTGGTTTATTGGAAGGTGAATTATTTCTACACAACAATGGAAAAACTCTGCCTTTGCAGAGTCCTCCCGTGTGGCCTCAAGAAGGAGAGGAATTAGCAAAAGGAGAAATGCAGCAGGTTTTTCTTGGGAGCTTGATGTAGGAGCCGGAGGGGAGTGTTGTATCTTACCTCCTTAGAGGAAGGCAGCTGAGAAAAAGCCATATTTACGAGTGCCTGTAGAAGACCTCCGTTCCTACAGCTATGAATTCACCTTGGGTGCTTCCTGGTCTGGGACACAGTGGGGAAAAAACAGTACGCCAACTGTAGAAGTGAAGGTTTCCTCAAAATGCAAGCAAAGAGAGAAGGTTCAGAGAGCAACTGCTCCGCTTGAGTGATTTGGGTGTTTGGCTGCTTCTGGTCCAACCCTGATGGTGCAGGCAGAGGTGGCTATCAGGCCAGGTCCATCTCACCAGGTGTCTGTGAGGTGGTTTCTAAGAGAACTATCCGAGTTTATTGTGCTTGTCTTAGATATGCAGGAGTTTTCACCATCCTTTGAGACTCTGCGGGGAGATGCTTTGGAAAAACCTTCTGGGAATCTTGAACCTCGCTGTGCTTCAGTCTGTCCAAAAGCGTTATATTGCCTGCTTGGTTGGCTAACGTGTCTGTGAATACATTATTCCCAAAGGGCTGCGTGTGAGGGGAAGAGAAATGTTTAAATACTCCGTGTCCTCACCAAGATGAGCTGCTGGAGGTGGCAGCTCCTTCCCAGCCTGTGTGCCTCTTGTTTTCAGTTGTCCAAGCGACCCAAACTTGTCCTTTGGGTGTTGGAAGGTGTCAAGAGCAAAAGCAGTGGGAGGAAGAGGTGCTGCTGGCAGGAAGGTGTTCAAATGGAGTCCGGTGCTTGGGGGACATGTCTGCTGTCCCCCACTTCTGGGAGGTGGAGGTGTGCTGAGGAGGGCACCACAGCTGGGGTTCAACCAGGGCCTGTGTCTCCATTAGCTCTCTGTGGACATTTAGGAGCACAAATGGCCAGGAGCACCATTTTCACTGAAATTGGACCTGAAATGTGGTGTGTGGAGCAGTAGTACCTTCAGTTGGGGAATCACTTGCTCTGGGACCTGCTGTGGTGGTTTCTACCTGGTCTCCCCGTGTCCTTGTCATTCCCTCTCTGTTCCATTCAGTTCTCAGCACCTTTTCTTCCCTCTGGCTCACATTTTTGCATGTGTTGTGTTTCTTCTCCCACCGTACATGACTCTTGACCAGCTAATGTTTGAGGTTCCTGGTGCAGAGACCATAAACACAACTGTTGTGATTAAACCTATTTCTTATTCCAGAAGCATGCATGCTTTTATGGCACATTTTAACGGTAGTGGCAAGCAGTAGAGGAAAATCTTTGGTTTACATGAAACCCTGAAGCACGGGGGTCTCCAAACATGGATGTGCAGACCTGCAGAGGTCTGCATGAAAATGGTTTTTTTCAGTCCTTGCCCCTGGGTGACGCTTCAATTCCATGCACAAAGTTCTTGTAGGGCTTCATTAGCAAGTAGGGTTTAATTGCTCTGTGGATGAGAATGCCTCTCTGCATCGGAGAACACAACTGTGTTTATTTAAACCTGTTGAAATGAGTTGAGGATGGAGGACAAGCCCATAGCTCTCCCCACTTCTTGCTCTCCCTGTCAAGTTTGGGAAGGACCTAATCTCTGCAGTAGCTGGAGAGAAGGCGAGGGTTTGCACCACCCCATGGGAATGTGAAGTCCCAGGTTCACCTAGAAGGACTTCTGGTTCCGAATTTGATGCACCGATGTTAGGAGGGGAGAGATGGAGAAGCACCTCCAGGGGGCAACACAGGTTTTGGGTAGGTCTGGCTGTTCTCTGCAGCATAGGGAGGGAAACTGGGCAAGTGGACATCTCCACTGAGCATCTCATTGAGTGCTTGATTGAGTCTTGATGTTCTGGGAGATGAATCAAGGCCTGTGGACTACTCTGGAAGTCTCAGGCATTTTGTACTGACTTTCCTGGATGTGTGGACAAGGCTGTACTATGCTGTTATTTATACTTCTCTGCCAGATGTGCCACTCTGAAGGTGGTAAAGAATTTTTTGAGACGCAAAATAAACAAGAACATGAATTGAATGTCCAGCACAGCACTTATCTTTAAGATGAACCGCATTGTAGGATTCAGAACACGTGTATAGATGTTCTTCAACTCTATTGTGCTTGAGTGTATATTCCTTAACTTGTGTCCCAGATAAGCGTTCCTACTTCAGCCCAAGTCAGTGCTGTTCCTCAGACAGGGAGGTTTTGGTAAGCTGTATCTTCCTTCATAGGGATAAAAAAAAAAAAAATAACCTGCAGAACTCAACTCTTTTTTCCACCCTAGCACGCGTGTTGATCCCCAGACATTGTGTAGCCTTTCATTTTGCAAGGGTATATTCTCCTTTGTTTAACTGTAGTTTAATAAAAAAGCTTAACCATGCATCTTGAAAATGTCCAAGCAGGTAATCTGACTGCAGACACAATTCCCATGTGCTGCAGTATCTCTGTTGAGAGTGAAAATGCTGAGGACCGATCCCAGCTTTCCTGCTCGCTTCTCCACTTTGGGAGGGCACGAGGCGGATGCTTTGGATGCTGTCGCAGAGGTAGCGGGTGGCTGTGGGCAGAGACGCTGCAGAGCCACGGACGCACTGTGCCGGCTCTGCAGGGGTGTGGGACATGCCGTGCGCCTGCAGAGCTGAGCTGGACGTGCAGGTGGGGAGGGTTTCTCCCCAGTTCTCCCTAGCAGCTGCTGATCTCCCGCACGTCACCATCTTCCTACCAGGTCTTGCTGACGCTGCTCCTGTTGTCCTGGCCTTACCGCCAGCAGGAGCAGGGCAGTGATTGTGCCCCTGTACTCAGCACTGGTGAGGCCGCAGCTCGAGTGCTGTGTCCAGTTTTGGGCACCGCAGTATCGGAGAGACATTGAGGTGCTGGAGCGTGTCCAGAGAAGGGCAACGGAGCTGGTGAGGGGTCTGGAGAACAAGTCTTATGAGGAGCGACTGAGGGAGTTGGGATTGTTTAGCTTGGAGAGGAGAAGGTTGAGGGGAGACCTTATCACTCTCTACAACTCCCTGAAAGGAGGTTATAGCCAGGTGGGGGTCAATCTCTCCTCCGAAGTAACAAGCGACAGGACAAGAGGAAACGGCCTCAAGTTGTGCCAGGGGAGGTTTAGATTGGATATTGGGAAAAACTTCTTTACCGAAAGGGTTATCAGGCATTGGAACAGGCTGCCCAGGGAGGTGGTGGAATCACCGTCCCTGGAGGTATTTAAAAGCCGGGCAGACGTGGTGCTGAGGGACATGGTTTAGGGGTGGTTTTGGCAGTGTAGGTTTATGGTTGGACTCGATGATCTTGAAGGTCTCTTCCAACTCAAGTGATTCTAGGATTCTAATGTGTTTCTCCTCTGTGTCTCAGCTATACCGTGGACAACGATGTCCTCACCACAGAGCAAAGGCAGTTCTATGAAGACAATGGGTATCTGCTCATTAAGAAGCTCGTTTCTGATGAAGACATTGAGCGCTTCAGGTACGGGGCGCTTGCCTAAGGTGCTGAGGGGTCCTGTGTGCACCCAGCATCCCAAGGGAGCTCTGGGAAGCTGGGCGAAGCTGGGCTCCGCCAACATGGACATTCCCTCTGCTTTACAGGAAGGAGTTTGTGAGGATCTGTAAAAAAGAGGTGACTCCACCGGGAGCTATGATCATGAAAGACGAGTCCCTGAGATCCCAGTATGGTCAGTCTGAAAAAGTAGTTAATAAAGTGCAAGACTTCCAGGAAGACGGAGAGTTGTTCAGATACTGTACTCTGCCAGAGGTAAAATAAAATAAAATAACAAAAAGGGGGGTGATGGTGGAAGAGCCTATATGAATGTATCTGCATTTTAAAGCCCATGCAAAGGAGCTTTTTCGTTCCGCTAAAGCTATATCCTTTATGCCTTAGAGCCCCTCTATGTCTCTCCCATAAGTATATATGTGAGGAAGGAATATCAAGCCATCTTTTAAGAGTGTTCTGCATGAACACGGGATGGATGATGGTCAGGGCAGAAGACTGTAGTAGCAGTAGTCCTCTGCTGCTGTGCGCGGAGCCAGTCAGGAATGCGGCTAGCCCAAACTGTGTCGGGCTGGTAGATCGGATCAACAACATTTTCTGAATGTCTTTTATCCAGGCAAGGCGTCTGCTCTCAGGGCAGGTCCGTCTTTGTAGCCAATATTCCTGTTGTGATGGAAAGCCATAGCGTTGTGGAAGCATGACCTTCCCCATCTTTTCAACTCCACCCAGCAGCCTGCTGCACTGTCTTCTGTCTTGGCCTCCTACCACCATGCCCATTTGTGTGCCACGACGGATCCTGCCTCCTGTCCTGCATCCCTCCATCCCGACCTCCTCCTCCTGTGCCCTAGTCCTCAGCCAAACATCCAGGTCCCAGTGCTTCCTCAGCAAACTTTCCTCTTGTCTTTCATGTTTCTGATATTTTTTTTCTAATGTTTTCTCTCCTGTAGGTCCTCAAATATGTTGAGTGCTTCACAGGGCCAAACATCATGGCAATGCACACCATGCTGATAAATAAACTTCCAGATTCAGGTAAGGAAAAATCAAATAAGAGAAAAATAGAGAAATTGCTGTGTGTATTCTGTCTGTCTGGCCAAAAGCAAACGTTGTGTTTTAGAAAAGTTGCTTGAATAAACAAAGAGAAATTAAAAAAAAAAAAATTGAAAATTTACAAGGCCACTTTAGTAATAGTTTGGTTATTTTTAACTTTGGCCTACTAAGATAACATTTCTTGTCTTTCAATGCTCCGTGGATGTTTGTTTGCTAAAGATGGTGATTGCCTTGGCTGCACCACTCGCATGTTCGAAGTGGGCAGGTGAGCTCCCGGTTCAGCTAGCGGCACGGGCATAAAGGCCCAGGGTTCAAAACACGATGTGCTTTTTAAGCCTGACTTTTCCAATGTGTTGAAAACAAGTGCTTCTGTGCACCTCGGTAAAAGGCAATAAATACAGCGATCATCCTGGCTTGGCGTTCGTGTGCTCCTGACCTCAGTGACAGCTGTTGCGCGCTCAGCGCTTTGGTATGAAGGTACTTGGATAGGTGCCACACAAAGGATTTTGAAGTTGGCTTTGGCTCCTGCTGCTGGAAACTGAGATAATAATTTATACAAGGTTGGTGGGCAGGGAGAGAGAAAGAGAACGGAACTAACCATACTACAGATCTTCAAAGTAGCTTTCACACTGTGTAAGTAATTTCGGTTTAGGGAAGTAGAGACCTGAGCTATATTTCTTACTCTCAGGTGTGCAGCTTCTGAGCAGATACGTAGTACATTGAGTTATTAACATGCTGAGTTTGTTCAAGTCATCCCCACTCGTCAAATACTCCACAGAAAGCTGTGTCATTTTGGTTCAGAAATTCAACAGGAGACCATGCGTTTTTAAAAGTAAAACCAAAACAACAACGGACAAGAAATTGGAAGCTGCTCCATATTTGCACACTCTCCATTCAATATCTTTGAGAGGTGCTTTAGGAGACGTGCAGATCCCAGGAGAGTTTTTGAGGATGCCCAAAGTCTAAATAATATGGGAAGTGAAAGAATTGGAACCAGCCTAACTATATCTATTTGAGGAGCAAGCTCAATGGCAAAGTATTTATATAAGTGATATACCAAAGGCTGTTTTGGTGTGGATGATACGTTTCCATTTCCATAGTGGGAAAAGAAGTAACAAACAAAACTTCAGAAATGTTTTTTTTTGTTTAGAATTTGTGGGGAGAAAACCCTCTAGGGTGAAGGCTAATAAAAGTGCTTGGCAGATTGTCTGGGGAGGCTGCAGGCCATAAATTGAGATATTTGGTTTTTTCTTTAAAAGAAGGCTGAATAAACATGTGTTGAGTGCAGCCCAGGCAGGGTTGATTCCGCTTGCGACACAACGGTAGATCAAGTGACTGCAGAGAGCACAGCTGTTTGATGCTCTTTGTACTGGGAAGGGTTTGTGCAACGCTGTGCTGGTTAAAGTTCAGGGAACCGCAGAGCAGCCCCAGTGGATGGTGAAAACTTGGCAGGGGGTTGGTGGTGGCGGAGGCCGGCAAAAGGAGCCTCCCGGGGGATCGCATAGCCAGGCGGCCTCCCGGCATTCACTGTGTCCCCGTGCCGCTGCTGACCAAAGGGCCACCGCTGGGCTCTTGGTCCCTCTTGGGATGGGGTGTAAACTCACCCGCTTGGCTTCCAAGGTGGTGGTTGCTGGGCTGGAGCAGACACTGAGTGCAGAGTCTCTCTTAGGTTACTGGTTATTCTTAGGACACATTACAAGTGCAATGGTTTAATGGGAGGGAAAAGACTGTGTCACGTTTAATGAGGTTGAAGGTTTTGAACCTGTGTTGCAGATAAACAGACTTTTCTCCACCCCATGCATCAGGACCTGCACTATTTCCCCTTCCGGCCTGCAGCTCGCATCGTCTGCTCCTGGACCGCCATGGAGAGGGCCGACCAGGACAACGGCTGCCTGATCGTGCAGCCAGGGACGCACAAGCAGTCCCTGAAACCTCACGGCTATCCCAACTGGGAGGTAGAGCAGCACCAGGGGGTTGGGAAGGGCATGCGCCAGGGGACCACGCTATGGCTGGGGGGAGCTCACCGTGGAGGGATGATGCACCGGTCAAAGCTGAGATTTTCGGTGATGTGTTTTTCTGCTTACGCAAACACTGACTTGTTGCTTGGTTGGCCTCACTCCATGTAACCTGGGTAGATTTGCCTCTGTTCCCACCTTCACCTAGAAATTGTCCAGCATGTTGTGACATAACGGCTTAAACACGCAACCATTTTCCAGTGCCCTTGCCAAGTCTGAGGACTCTTTCTCCTCCTGTGTGTTCCTGCCTGGTGAACATATATACTGTCCCAAAGAGGAGAAATTGGATAGTAAATAGCTGGATGCAATTAAATAGCAAGCGGTACCCTCCTCATAAGAGTGGATATTTCGTGACCCAGCCTGGTGTTGGTGATGGTTATACTGGGAGCAGAAGGTTGCACTGCAGTGGTGGCATCAGGCCACACTTGTGGGATTCCCTGGTGCTCTTCTCTGTGCTCTCCAGATGAGGAAGGTTCTTAATGGTCCGAATCTAGCTTCCGAAAACAGAAATAGTATTATTTAGCTGTATCTCGGGCATGAAGTAGGAAGACTTGTAGGCAAGTGGGCAGGCTCTCAGCTGGGCACACCAAACACACTGCCCAGAGGAGAGCAGATCGATAGATAGAATCATAGAATCACCTGGGTTGGAAGAGACCTTCAAGATCGTCAAGTCCAACCATAAACCTATGCCAAAAATCCCCCACCCCTAAACTATGTCCCTCAACACCACGTCTACCTGTCTTTTAAATACCTCCAGATGTCCCTACTGTCCCTCGCACTGGGGATCGGCACTTGCTCTAATTTTAACCAAGTGATTTCAACTCAGCCGTCTTTTCTAGGGTAAAACCAACAAGCTTTTCCATGGGCTGCTTGAGGAGGACAAGAAGACACCCAAGGTTCACCTTGTCATGGAGAAGGGAGACACTGTGTTCTTCCATCCCCTGCTCATTCATGGCTCTGGGATAAACAAGACGTCAGGGTTTCGAAAGGTATGAAACCATCTCTTGATATAGCTTTTGATGTTTAAAATTTGATCAAACTATCCCCCACCCCTCCAAGCTTGTGAATATGTGGATGATCTTTTTAACGAGTTTTTAGCTTCCTAATATACTCTTACACTCTCTTTTTTAAACATCTCTATATTTTGGGAGAAGAACATGCTGTGGGGCTGCTTCAGACAAACAAAGCAGGAGTAGAAATTAGATGTTGAATCTATGTTTGAAGCCTGGCTGGCTGTACTTGCCTTTCCAATAGTTCCCTTTCAGGTATCCCAAATTCAGGTATCGGGAGCTTCTCTAACTTTCTTCCTCCTGCCTTCTTGGCATCTCATCTCCAGATAGCAGGAGCCTCCATCATCCAATAAATAATATTTATTTATATGATAACACGACCCATTTTTCTAGACTTGATTATGCATCATCTATTTGTTTTGCATCATGATTATTTAGCTGAAACAGGCAAAAGTGCCCTACTTTGGAGACCTGATCCTTTCTCGGAAGTGGATTCATCCAGGCACATAAGGGAACTGTAGCCTCTAGTGTAGCTGCTAGTAGCAATGCAGATATTTCCCTCAGGTACTGCAACACAGTATTTTTTTGCCTGTATGAACTGCTATACTGCCCTTTCAGCCCTGGTAGCAGTTTACTGGTGTGTAATTCCCACCTCCTGCAATCCTGAAAGCGGAGGTACTGAGAGTCTCATCTGCTGGCTCTTTGCTGGCTAGTGGAGCAATAGTCCAGTTTAGTATCCCACAGAAATACAAGAGCTTCCTCATACTGTGCCAAATCCCAACATTTTGGGGTAAATCGGTGAGTACCCTGGAGCTCTCTGAGCCAGATTATGGTCCAGCACCCTTTGATATCTGGCGTGTTCTCGCTTTCAGCTGGCATAGCTCGTGTAATGAGAGAACAGCTTTTTCCAGTGGGGCATTTCTATTTATTTCCTCCAGACTCTGCTCAAGAAAGAACTGATTACAAAACAAGCGGGTGGATGTGACTGTCTGGGAGCAGAAAGCAGGAACCCTTACTGAACACACGGGTCTGCTCCAACCCTGAGTTTCCCTATTCCCACTCTGGTTGCTGATATTCTGAGACCGAGTAGCACAGTCCGTGCTGGGGGAGTGTTTGGGAGAGGAAGGAAGGAAGGAGAGAAGGAAGGAAGGAAGAATAGCACTTCAGCAAGCAATAGTATTTCTCCAGCAAGGGTATTTCTCCATGGGGACACTCAAAAGAAGAGCATAAATGCTCTGAAGGGAGGAAGGAATTTGCTGCCATGGTCTGTAAGGAAGGGGGTGTGTGTCCATGACTCGGGATGCATGAGATTTTTTCCCCACCCGTCATTTGCAATGGATGTGGTAGTGAGCGATGCCCGATTTCCTCCCGCAGAGTATAAGCTGTCACTTTGCCAGCTCAGAGTGTTACTACATTGACGTCAAGAACACGACCCAAGAGCACCTGGAGAAAGAGCTGGTAGAAATGGTTCGCAAGAAATACGACACGACTTCTGTGGAACTCAGGGTAAGACTTGCTTTTAAGCCCTTTGTTACGATCCAGGTCAGTTCCCTTTCCCAAGTCTCCCTTCTGTGACAGATTTTGCGCTTTTTGCTATGCCCAGTTCGGCAGATCAAGCTGTGCCAAGCAGAGGTGCTTGGCAGAATAAAAGACCTGATGTTCAGTGGATGACCAGCAGGCTTTTTTGGGGCCTTTTTGCTCATAATGCTGCTTCTTGCTGTGCAAGAGAAGTGACCTTGCTCTCTGGGCAGCCCCCTCTCATCCCTTGAGCTCTAGAAGTTCCTCCTCCAGCTCTGCTTGTCAAAATGGGTTTTGTGAGCCTGCCTTGATCCTTTCCAGTGCCGGCTGAGCTGGTGCAGATGAGATCAGCGCTTTGTTATGCGACGGATGTTGTAGCACAAGCGAGGAGGAGCTGTGGACTCTGCTGTCGTGATGGCTGGGCTCGGAGGCTGCCACATGCACTTCTTACACCGATCTCAAACGGGTCTAGGCTTCACCCCACTGGGTAGCAGTGGGGAGGGCTAACATGGCACGGCAGGAATAGGTCGAAATCTATGCAAGCTTTGCCCTTCGCTGCATCTCCTGGTTTGTGCTTTGTTGTGGGGAGCGTGTCCGAACCAGAGCTCTCTGCAGTTCTGTTTGTACTGCACGATGTAAATAGGAAGATGAGGTCTTCTCTTGCCCTGAATTCACAAGCGTATGAGGGTGCAGTAAATTCAGCGCTTGTCCACAGTTCTTACAGTTTCAGCTCCCAGTGGCAGGTGGATTTTCCTTTTAAAACAGGTAGCCAAATCTGACTGCTATAATAGACTGAATTTTTTGGTTAAATATAATCCCACATCAATTTTTTAGTCTTGAGGCTACAGCAGGTATGTCAGCAGCGATATAAATCTGCCTTAAGAGAAAAAAAATACAGGTAATGGACTCTTGCTGAATAACTGGAACCATTGTGTAAAATAGAAAGCAAATCTAAATTCTTTAGGGATTCAGCCACTAGAAGAAAAATAAACCTTGTTACTGGGGTGGAAGTGTTCTAAATTTCTTAATCCACAGCAGTTCCCAAACACATGCACAGCCAGTATCAAGGCAGTGATGTCTAGATGAAATAGGCAGTGATTTTCTTTAAAGTTTGCATATTTTACATGGTTTGCAGATTGTACAATATCTAGGGCATTCTGGAGGAGAGGACTTTCTTTTTCATCTTTGAGGTTTTTGGTTTGGTTTGTCCTTTTCCCACAGTGTGCCTGGGTATGGTGGGGTGTCCAGCTGTGTTTTGCAAGCCTGATCTTACATGTTGTCTGTAAAGTTGCAGCTTGCTTGACTTTTGATTCCTGGAGTTATTTAGGTACACGGTGAAATCCAAAGTGTTGCGTGGTAAGGCTCTCCTCGTGAATCGAAATGGATCATAGAACCGTAGAATCATTTTGGTTGGAAAAGACCTTTATGATCATCGAGTCCAACCATCAACCTGGCACTGCCAAGTCCTGGCACCACTAAACCATGTCCCTCAGCACCACGTCTACCCGTCTTTTAAATACCTCCAGGCGTGGTGATTCCACCACCGCCCTGGGCAGCCTCTTCCAATGCTTGACAACCCTTTTGGTGAAGAAATTTTTCCTAATATCCAACCTAAACCTCCCCTGGCACAACTTGAGGCCATTTCCTCTTGTTCTGTCACCTGTTACTTGGGAGAAGACACCAACCCCCCACCTGGCTACAGCCTCCTTTCAGGTAGTTGTGGAAAGTGGTAAGGTCTCCCCTCAGACTCCTCCAGGGTAAACCACCCCAGTTCCCTCAGCCGCTCCTCACAAGACTTGTCCTCTACACCCCTCACCAGCTTTCATGGAGTCACAGAACGGTTTAGGTTGGAAGGGACCTTAAAGATCCTCTAGTTCCAACCCTCTGCCATGGGCAGAGACACCTTCCATGAGACCACGCTGCTCAAAGCCCCATCCAGCCTCGCCTTGAACACCTCCAGGGATGGGGCATCCACAGCTTCTCTGGGCAACCTGGGCCAGGGTCTCAACATCTTCATAGTGAAAATTTTTTTCCTGAGATCTAATCTAAATCTCCCCTCTTCCAGTTTGAAGCCATTACCCCTCATCCTGTCACTACATGCCTGTGTCAAAAGTCCCTCTCCAGCTTTCCTGTAGGGCCCTTTCAGATACAGGTCTCCCCGGAGCCTTCTCTTCTCCAGGGTAAAAAATCTTTGTTGCTTTTCTTTGGAGTGTGTGCCCATACAAGCCTCAGTTGAGTCTGTGCGTTTTCATATAGCTTTAAGCTTTTTTTAACCAGAGCTGGAGCTTTCTCCCAGAGGAATTCCCAGCTCTTATATTTCACTTTCACAAGACTAATGATAGGAACGAAGTAATCCTCCCATTGGAAACTGAGGTAGGAGCTTGCCCAAGGCTTACCTCCATGAAGCAAACAGCGGTGGTCTTCTCCGCTTTCCCTGGAGCAACGCCTGCCCAGCACCTGATTTCTGGCTAAGGGCTTGCCTTCCTATCCATTATTTCCTGCTGGTTTCTGCTGCACAAGGAATACCGCTTGCTCGTGGGCAGCAGTATGCAAGGTGCAGTCAGCTGATGAGCTTTTTTGGTCACCCAAAGGCACCCAAAGGTACTGCCTGTACAAGCAGGCGAGGAGGGTGACTTCTGCAAGGGTAATATTCTCCGTGCTGCTCACGTTTCCTCTTCTGCCGCCTTCCCGAATTGAACTGTGGGCACCTGGGCATTCATGTAACAATCCGCAAACAACCTGGCCCCTGGGGGTAGAGGCTGCACCTCTTTGTTAGTTTGGTCTCTATTTTTCTTCATGATATTTAGGATTTGAAACAATATTCAGTGTGTGTTTTGCTGTTTTTATGGGTAGGTGGCTAAGCTGAGAATGCCGTATGTATTTCAGCCTCTGTAAACTGGAGTTCTGTTCACCATTTTTGCTCTCCCTTATGGGTTCTCCTTTGTCTCATTTTTGTTTTGAAGGATATTTGGAACTTCCGAGCACGGCTTGTGCAAGGGGAAAGAATTAACCTGTAGAACAACCTCTGAAGAACAGGATGGAAAACACGTGCCTGAGGATGTGCTTCTCTGATCGGAGAGTGCAGACCCTGCCTCGGCAGGCAGAATTATGTGTGCTTTGTTGACCTTTGTATTGGTAACTTAGCCAAATGCTGCATTTCAAAATCATTTTATGCTAATACAAAATAATTGCACCAAGGTTGAACAGCTGATGTAGGTTAAAGAAAGCCTAGCCTAGGAAAACAGAGATTTGCTGTGGTTATCTTAGACAATCAAAGAATTATTGTCTGGAAAGAACACCTTGATTTTCTTGACATATTCATTCTTGTTTTTTAAAAGTTTCTCACACGACGTACCTTTGAAATGATGCTGTACTAACATAAGATTTTATGCAAGGGTAAGTTGTTTAGTATTTCCAACTTCCTTTTCTATGCAAAAGAAATAAAATGAATCAGAGTTTCAGGCAAGCCCTCAGCATGAGCTCACATGGGAAGCTATTAGTACAGCTGATGATGAGGAGGACACCGGTACCAGCAGAATCAACGGAAGATTGGATGAAGAGGAAGCAGCAAGTGCTGACGTAGAAAAATGGGATTGATGGGCTGGAACATGATTGCTAGCAGAGTTCTTCAAACACCTGCTGCGGCATCATATCTTATGAGTAGCATGGGCACAAGTGAAATATGTAGCTGACGGGGTTGGGAGCTCCTGGGCCAGCGAACCAACCTGCCCTTGGCCTTGCACAACTGACTCGAGGCTGCGTGGAATGAAGGAGTCCTGCTTTGAGTTTGGCGGATCTGGGAAAAAGTGCTGGCTTGGGGAGGTGGTTGGATGCGCCCCGGGATGCACTGGTGGCAAGGTGGAGCGATGTGCACTGAAATGATCCTCTCACCCTTCACAATGTTTTTCCGCACTTTCTGAAAGAGTCTTTTGCTTTCAGAATCTATTTTTTGAAATACAGATTTAATCAGAGCAAAACTGCGTTCCAGGTCTGTGTTGTATTGTTTGTGCTGCTTGGAAGTTGTGGTGGTGGGTCCGACAGGGAACACCCCGGTGCAAAACATCAATCCTCAGCTCCTTTTCCACTCCCTGCTTCCACCTGAAGAAGGTGCCAAAACAAGACCAAAGGCTGCACTGATTGCTCTCATGGCTCCTTCTGCTGTTGTCCTGCAGCTCGGGAGGTCACTTGGGAGGTCACAGGAGATCAGATGCAGTCCTATCCTTGATCCATAAGGCCCAAAATCTCCCTGGGGACTGCCTAGACAAGCAGCTGCAAGTCAAAGCTGCCGTAGTCATTTCATGCCCAACAACAGAATGCAGAGGAGGGGTTTAGGCTTCTTCTTTCTGCAGTGTCTGTAGGTTTCCTTGTTTTTTTGTGTGCTTTTTAAACGTGGTGAGGTTTGAGCACAGTTATTGCGTTGATCCGAAACCCTTGGTGGTGCGGTGAAGTGTCTGGGCTGTGGTTCCCACTTGGAGACAGACATATCCTCTCGGTAGTCCTTGGCTTTACCCCACAATCAAGAAGTCTGATGAGGGGGAGACTTTAGGACGGACCCACAGCCCTGCTTGGTGGCTGATTTAGAGTATCCTGGTTCCTGCATCTCTTCCCATGCCTTCTGTATAACCCTGGCACTGATCCTGCTCTTGCGGAGATGTGCCATGGTGCCTCTCCAGACTTGGACCTTCTCAGCCTGGCCTTTGCTTGCTGCATGGGCCCAGGTGAATGATTTCCAGTGAGATGGAGGCTCCTGCATTGACTTTGCTGAGCTCTGTGCACCTCACAGCCTGGCTGGTGCTCTCCCTCCTTGGGATTTTTGTGAGGACTTAAAATACCCCATCTGGCTCACAACACAGGATTCATGGAGAGACTCCCCTATCTGGCGTTATCAGTGTAGCTGAGCCGACTGCAGAGGGAGCTGTGACCACAGAGAAGAGCTACAGGTATCCATCAGATTCTCGGAATTCCCAGACTATGAATTTCTCTTACTATGGCTGAGGGAGAGAAGGAAAGGATGAACTTTAGCTTTGTTTTTGAAAAAATTGCACATCTCTGCCTATGGACTTAGCCTTAAATTTCCCCTTTCAGAAGAACAAACCCATCAGAGACCTCGCAGACCATCTAAACTCTGCAGTTGTCCCACCTAATGAGAGACTCTTGTCCCCACTCCTTCCTACAACAGGTTGAGGATATTCCAGAGCTTGGGGGGACTAAGCTTAGGTGAGCTCCCCTTGCCTGTGTGCAAGGCCAGCTCAGCTCCATCCTAGCAATGCCAAGGAGCCTGATCCGTGGGCAGAGACAGACCCAGTGAGGCTTCCAGGCTCCTTCTCAGGAAAGCGACACACTTTGGTGCATGTACCTTTATCCTGGGAGAACAAGGATCTACAAGAACTCCCTCACAGGACATTCGAGCAAGGGCTGAAGTCAAAAGGATGCTCCATCAGTTCGTGTAAACGTGACCATCTGTGTGAAGGATCTACCCGGTAGGTGCTTTCTTGTTCCTGTTCCCACCCATCCCAGCCAGCAGAGATTCTGCCGTCACAGGTCTCCAAAGCACGTGCCCCACCAGTGGTGGGGTGGTGGGTCCGGCATTGAATACCCCGGTGCTAAACATCAATCCTCAGCTCTTTTCTACTCCCTGCTTCCTCCTGAAGAAGGTGCCAAAACAAGACCAAAGGCTGCACTGACTGCTCCCATGGCTAGAAATGGCTAGAGATTCATCCCAGGCTCCAGCACTTTGCTTTCCAGGTAAAAAACAAAACCTCGATGACATATATCTCCAGGTCTGGTTTCCTGGTGGTACAGCGCAGCTGACTGGGGCATGTCAGGAGGGTGGCTGCAGAGGGGGCTGTGGCCACAGGACAGCTGCAAGGTCTTTCCAGCCTTCAGGTCCCTCCTTTTTGAATTGCCACCACGGCAGCAGGAAGGGAATGGGGAGAGGAAAAGCAATAATTAGCTGAATCATCTGCGGCCCCAAGCTTAATTTTTTCGCTGCAGGAAACCTGCCCAGCGTGCTGCGACCCCACGAAGAACGAGTCTGGGAACCCAAGTGCTGTTCGCAAACACACTGCCCGTCCCTTGGTGATTTATGCAGTCCTACAGTATTGAGCTATTTCCACCTGAAAGGGAATTTTTTTTTGCTATCCTGTGAAAAGCTCACGTGAAAAAAAGGAAGAGGCCTGGCAAGAGGAGGACCACGTTCAGCCTGTGGCCTCCACCTTTTTTGGAGTCAGAAGAGAAAAGCTGGCCCCAGTTTGGGATGAGGCCGTGCTGCATTCGATCCACTCCTGGTCCTTGCAGCAAGAGCTGCACGTCCACCTTCCCTCCCACAGCAAGTGTCTTGACCCGCGGGCTGTGAAGTTGGCCCAGGGAGAGGGGAAAGATGAAGGGATGATGAATCTGAGCAGGACAACCCCCACCTTTCAGCAGTGTCTGTTTCACACCATAGAGCTTGAGGGAAAACTGAGGATGAAAAACGGAGGACTGTCACACCGATGGCACGAACTAGTCCGAGTCGTGACATGGTGGGGCTGAAGCCCACTCTGCAGGAGCAGTGAGGCTCTATGGTGCGGTGGGGACATGGGCAAAGATGCCAAAAGTCATCTTCTGAACTGTGCTGCGGGTCTGTTGTGGATCCATATTCAATCTCAATGTTTATCCCCGCTCAGATGTCGCTCACGGAGTTATCGTAGGCAGGTGGGAGCACTAACCGCACTGCCAAGGACAGCGTACACCGAATATATCATTTTTAAGCATGTCGCAACTTGAGAGGAATACAAGGCCTTTGCATCCTCTGTTTGCAGCTCCCCATTTTTAAGCTAGCTTCACTTTTCCTTCTCTCCCTACTCCAGGATCTCTCCTCCAGGCTTTTTCTTTCCCAGCAGGGCCGGGAGGATGGGAGCCATCCCTCTGTTTAACCTGGCAAATCACCATGCCAGCACAGATGGGGTGTGTGATGGAGCATGCCCGGTGCTGGGATCTGCACGCTTGTTGGCTGTGTGTCCTCACAGCAGCAGCAGTACAGGAAAGAGAGCAGGTAGAAGCATGCTTGAACTTTCCCCACCCACTTCCCAGTCTCTAGCCACAAGCCCTCCTCGTCCCAAACCTTCCTGTTCCTTCGCCCAGCCAGGGTGGTGAGACTCGTAGCTTCCTGAGAGGAAGCTTCCAGAGGATCCTGGAGATGTTTTCTTGGATGCTTGATGTAAGAAAGCAGAGCGCTGGTGTACCCAGCCTCCTCTCTCACCATCTGAAAGGTGTTAACGGAGAAACACCCACGTTCACCATTGCCTTTGCAAGACCTTTGCTCTTACACCTGTGCATTCGTCTGCAGCTCTGAACTGAGCCGGGAGGAAAAGCCGCATCTGAACTTGATGTCTTCCCTCAAACTGCAAGTGCACAAGGAAGCCTCCTTGCTGCGTTGTTTGAGTTTGGCTTTCACAGGCTGATGACTTTCTTTTTCTTGGATGAGGGTGAGGAGGTGGTATGGAGAAGTCTGGATTTCCTGGCTCCTTTGCAGGTTTTTGTGGAAGGAGCTTATACTGAAGAGTGCAGGAACCAGGAGGAGAGATGGATTTTGAAAACTGAAAATGGCTTGTTAGAACAAAGGCTTTTTTTTTTTTTTTTTTTAAATTTGACAATGTTCCCCAGTGTCCTGTGAACAATGAATGAAGTTACTTGATTCTTGAACCTTACTGTGCCAGTCTCTCCAAAAGCATTTGCTTTCTTCTGAGTGTACCCACATATTATATTCCCTGCTAGTTGGCTAACGTGTCTGTCAATATGTTATTCCCTCACACACAAATATGTGTGTGAGGAGAAGAGAAATGTTTAAATACTCCGTGTCCTCACCAAGATGAGCTGCTGGAGGTGGCAGCTCCTTCCCAGCCTGTGTGCCTCTTGTTTTCAGTTGTCCAAGCGACCCAAACTTGTCCTTTGGGTGTTGGAAGGTGTCAAGAGCAAAAGCAGTGGGAGGAAGAGGTGCTGCTGGCAGGAAGGTGTTCAAATGGAGTCCGGTGCTTGGGGGACATGTCTGCTGTCCCCCACTTCTGGGAGGTGGAGGTGTGCTGAGGAGGGCACCACAGCTGGGGTTCAACCAGGGCCTGTGTCTCCATTGGCTCAGTGATTCCTGAAGAGAAGGGTAAAGACCCTCCTGCAGGTTTTGTGAGTAGGAGCAGTGCCCTGGACGTCTAGAGAACCTGAGCAGCTGGTTTCCATCAAAACTGGGTCCCAAAATATGGGGTGAAGCACTTACTGCCTGTTGAGTTTGGTGCAGCAGTGACCTCTGTATGGGCGTTCTACGCTCCGAGACCCACTGTGGTGCTTCCCACCCTGGTCTCCCCAACTGCTCACACCCTGCCCGTGCCTCTTCCTCCTCACTCTCCCCTTGGCTTCTCCCTTCTTACCTCGCCCTCCCCAGCTGCTCCTCTCGCCCCCTTTGCTCTCCTCTGACGAACGCACTGTGGGTTGCCTTTGCTTGCAGGGGCTGCGTCTGCTCACGTCTTGTGGGACTCTCTACCTGGTGAGGTTTAAACTGTCTTTGGGTGAAGCTTCAACACCACCCACAAGGCTGTTGTGAGGCTTCATTAGCAAGGGGGGGTCAACTGCCCTCTGGGTGAGACTGTGCTCTCTCGGCCCAGCAGAACGCCATCACGTTTGTTTAAACTTGTGAAAATGGGTTGAAGGTTTCCTTTCTGCATGCTTTCCCCATCGCGTGCTGGGAGGGGTGTCATGTCTCTGCAGTAATGTTTTCATACTCTATCATACCCGAGGGTATATTCCTTCATTTATATCCCAGATAACTGCTCCTGCTCCAGTGGCAGCAGCTTGCACTGATAAAACAGTTAATAAAGCACATTTCTGGGAAGACGGAGAGTTGTTCAGATACTGTACTCAGCCAGAGGTACAAAGGCAATAGGGGGATGGTGGTGGGAGAACCCAGCAGAGCTTTGTAAACGTATTTATGCTTTAATGGCAAGGTGAAGGTGATGGCCAAGCTGGGCAGGCCAAACTAACCCTTCTGGAAGGCTATGTGACGCTCTGTTCTGTACAGGCTTTCTGTAATACACACTCCAGCCGGTATCGGATGGGTTTGTACTTTGTGGTCACATTGGGGTTGTTATCAGCGGCAGATTCCCATGGTTTTTCGTAAGATAAGAAGGTATAATGTGTACGTAATGTGTAGGTGCAGTTCCTCGTGGATTGGCTCGCCTTGGATCCCGGAGCGCTACACAAGTCAGGTTGGTTGGAGAATCAGAGGTGGACACAGGAGATTTCGTCGAGCTCGTGAGCTGCTGCCCTGGCAGCCATCGGTCTTCGGCGATGCCTTGGAGACAGCGCTGGTGAGCATTGCGCCTGCGGCAGCAACTGTAGGTGGTTTGGCCGTGCTAAGTTTTTATTTTGGATAAAACCAAACACTGATAATAGGCCCACCTTCATGAACAACCCAATCTCGTTTAGAGTATAGATCTGCCTAGCCATTTTTTACTTACAATGCAGTACCGTAGTATAAATCACAGCTTTTTTTTCTATTGCTTTTTCATCTGTTGATACTAAAATATGTTGAATCCTTCACGAGGCCAAATATAATGGCCGTGCAGGTGATGCTGATGAACTTCCAGATCCTGGTAAGCAGAGCTCCAGGGAGAGGGAAATGCAGAAGTTGTTACGTATGCCTGGGTTGCCGTGTATTTAACTGAAGCCGCACTTCCCTTTTTAGAAAAAAATGCCTGAATTGAATTAAAAACACTTCTGAAAATACATGAAGTTATTTTGGTAATGACGTGTTTTAGTTTAGCCCTGGCTGGGTGGGAGATGTCTCTTATTGTTTGGTTTGCTCTAGACACCCAGGTTGGTGCGTTGGGAGGTATGTGTATGCCTCCTAAATTGAAGCACTGTTCTATCTAACCACGTGTTACATCAAAAATATTCTTTCCAACTAATTTAATGCTTCTGCAGTTTAGGTCTTTGTGCCACGTTAACTGTCCCTCAATTTTTATTTTATTTTTTTTTAAAGCAGCATTCAAATTTCAGAAAGGAGCATGCAGAAATTAGGCACTCGGTTGCTTATTCAGCCACCTGCACTTGCATGAAACCCCACTGGTTAAGACATTGGTTTTTTTAGGTTTGACATTTCACAGTTGTTGAAAACAAGTGCTTGCTGGAGCTTGGTAAAAAGGCAATAAATACAGAGAAGATCCTTTGTTTAGAGTTTATGTGCTATTTTCCAGGCTAACAGTTTAGAAATCTCAAATTCAGCCTGACTCCTGACCTTGCTGACAGTGGTTGCGTGCTCAGGGCTTTGCTATGAAGACTCTTGCATAGATGCCAAAAGAAGGATTTTGAGTCCTGGCTTTGGCTTCTAGAGCAGCAGATCAAAGACTTCATACAAGAGAAATGGTGGGAAAAGGAAATTGAATTAACTGCATTACAGCTTTTTCAAAGTTGATTTGACTCTTCATAAGCTCTTGCAGTTCAGCAGAGCTGAGACCCGAGCTGTTTCCCGTTCTGAGGTGTCCAGCTTCTGCACGGGCACAGAATACGTTGAGTTGTTGAAACACTCAGTTTGTTCATGCCATTCTCCACAGCTCTGCAGAGCAGCTGCGGACCCAAGAACCATGTTTGGGGTCTCACTTTGCCATAGAGTGAGATTTAAACTCATTTGGCCCCAGAACTGAGTGCCAGCAAGGAGCACGCTTAGACACAGTGCTTCCCCTGCAGCTTGTGCTCTTCTCCATTCTCTCCGGTGGACAGAAGTTCTTAATTGTTTGGATTGACTTTAGAGAGCAGATGAAGGATATTTTAGTTGTGAGATGGGAATTTCTCATAGGGGTTTGCAGGTCAAAAGAGGAAGTAAGCAGAGGAGTCCTGTCATACGTGTGTACGAGGTGCAAATGGGGAAGCTGAGCTATCTTTGAGACGTGCAAAGATGATCCAGAAAGCAGAGCAGACCATTCTGGTTCTTTATAAACGAGTCTTTATTACTGATTAGCAAGGCTTGTAGGCAAACATGCAGACTCTTCATCAGGTATATTGAACGTGCTGCCTTTGAGAAAGAAAACGAGTAACCGCCTTTGCACCTCTTCTTCTACACTGAAAAACTGGCGGTGTTCTAATTTTACCGAATCATTTCGATGCTTCCTTTGTTTCTGTTGCTGCACGAACAAGGATTTTCTCAAAGAGTTATTCCACTCTTAGTCTCAAAAATAAAGGAAAAAACTCAGTCCCTCTTTTCAAGAAATCTCCCTTCCAGGCTAAGACCTGGCATGGGAAACTTCACCCCCAAAAAAGGACTTCTCAAAAGTAGCAACAGCAAAAAAAAAACCCCAACAAAAAAAAGAGCGTGAGGAAGCATTTATTGCCGCAGTTTCCAAGCAATTTCTAGACTAAGAGCCCCCACGTTCAAGGGCAGCCTTCTCTTAGGAGCAGAGCAGTAGTTTCAGGGATGAAAGAGCACTGAGATTTTTGGGAGGGATTTACATAACTCACCAAATTTAACCAGGGTATTCAAGTACTTTATCACCAGGATCTCCATGAGCCTGAGTGAAAGCAGACAGACAGCATTAGGCAGGTTTAACGCACAGGGCGTAAAAGTCTTTCTTGGCATGCGCTAACAAGCGACTGAGGCCTTAATTTAGTAAGGTAATTAAGACGTCTTGTAGTTATTTCCGGTGGCACACGCCATGCTGCTGGTGTACAGGATGGGCTCAAATACAAGGTGCTGCGATTTGCCCCTGGTGGGCTCTCATCCCGTCCCTGACCTCCTCCAAGCCACCCTGTTTCTTCCAGCTCTGCCAGGGAAGGAGGAACCTGCTGATTTCATACTCCTTGGTGTTCAGCATCACGTGTCCTCTGCTCAAATCAGCCCAGCCAACACGTGCTGAGTTATCTGGGGTTACGACACAGCGCTGGCCTGGGGGGTACTCCCTGTTGGGACAGCAGCGTGCACCACGGTCGATTATTTTCACGTTCGCACGTGTATCCCAACCCCTCTGCCTTTCCCAGCCTTGACCTGTGCCTGGATAGCCAGCCTGGACACGTCTGTTCTCCAGCCCTTAGCTGCGGTGGGGAGAAAGAGGGAGCAGTTACCTTTTCCTATGCAAAATATCCCCCTCTCCTTGCTCCGATTACACCTGCTCCTTGTCTGCGCAAGCGGTGCGGGTACCCCGGAGCCGGAGCTGCTCGTCTCTTGGCTCCGAGTCTACAAAAACAGAACAGAAAAGTACACCGTCACCGGCTGTGCTGGAGAGGAGGCCGTGTGACGTGTGGGCACACCAGCGAGTCTGGCCGCCCGTGCTGACAGCTGTCGGGCGGCCAAAAAAAAAGGTGCAAGCAAACTCCAGGCCAGGTGGGAAAGTCTGGAAGGAATCCAACACCAAGGTGCAAACTTCAGAGTGAAAAATCATCGCCCTGGAGGAGCCAGGTCCCTAGAAACACTGCGGATTTCCCTTCCCTCTGCGTTTGCCTGTCATGCTAAAAGTCAGCTTTTAGAGTTTTTGTTTGAGGGACTGTGGAAAAAGGTAATTTTGCCATTTTTGAGTCACTCTTAGTTGTACAAATAGAAAAGAGCACTGATTGCCAAGGCTGCTTTTTCAGCCAGCAGTGGGGGGCGCCAGTTGCACCTTGAGGCTCTCCCATGTGGGCATCTGTCACGGTTTGAGAAAACCCATAACAATTTATAGTTGTTTAGACAATTGTTCTCACCTGATGACCCCTCCCCACACAGGTAGGGGAATCGGGAAGAAAACAAGGAAACCCGGGGGCTGAAAGATAAACAGGTTTAATAGGATAGAACTGGATAATTAACAGTACTGACACAAAGGAACCCATATTGATCCCAATACCTGCACATACACTATACAAGGATTATACTCAGCCAACTGTATCAGGCAGAAGCCGTGCACTCCCAGCAGTGGAGGGTAAATGTCCGACACTTTGAGTGCTACAGCTTTGGGAGGAAGGGAAGGGCTCAGGGATCCGCCACTGGGGCAAGAAGTCCTCTGGATCGCCACCATCATAGGGTAGCCATCAAAGGGAGAGCAACTTTGCAGCAGACTTTCTAATTTATATTGAATGTGATGTTCATGGTATGAAATAATCCTGCTGGCCAGCTTGGGTCAAGTGCCTGAGTCTTCCTTCTCCTCATCCCTGCACCTGGTGAGCTTGAAAACACCAAGACCTTGAAACCCACAGACCGTAGCTGGCTGTAAAGTAAACATCTTCACAAATTCAGACACTAGAGTCTTCCAAAAATACAGCTTTCCCAAGCATTAGGAAATAAATTAGTCCTGTGTCACTCAAACCAGAACAGCATCGCAGGGCTGTTTTCAGGGCAAAATGAAACGGGACCTGCAACACGGCTTTGCACAGGAAATGAGAATTAAAAAAAAACAGGGGAAAAATTTTGCCTGCACTCTTGTCCCACACATACTTAATTTTGGCAGGGGGAAGCTGGCCAGCCAGTGGGCTCAGAAAAATGAAACGATGTGAAATGGCTGGGTGAGTCCAGCTTGGTGGGGGAGCGGCAGGTGATGGCCCAAGAGACTCGTCCCATGAGCTCTGCCATGAAAAAATGGTGGGCAAAAAGGAAGGTATTAAGTTTTCATTAAGCTGATTTTGCTTGAGAGTTAATAAACCTGAAGCGGTTAGTGCAGAGGGAGAGAATGCTAAAGGTTTAATTTTTCCTTGAATTGTTTGTAAAATCCAAGGAAAGATAGTTTGTGGCAGCAGGGCGAGATGCTCTAAATGAAAGCTTCAGCAGTAGCTGAGGAGAGGCAGAAGGCTTAACATAGCTAAAACCCAACCCTGGTTTCGTAGGAGGTTGCTATAAGAGAAGGTGGACAGCTTCCTGCTCATTTCCATATGTACACAGGGCACACTGCAGCTGGAGAAACGACCCTGCAGACAGGAGAACATTTCCTGGCTGGGAAAAGGGCTGATTTGTCGGCTTCCTACTCTGCAAACCTCAGTAGCAGCTCTGAGAACACACTTTCAGCATTATATTTCCAGTGCTGTTTTGCTTAACAATTTAGGGGATATAGAATCATAGAATCACTTGGGTTGGAAGAGACCTTCAAGATCATCAAGTCCAACCATAAACCTCTGCCAAAACCACCCCTAAACCATGTCCCTCAGCACCACGTCTGCCCGTCTTTTAAATACCTCCAGGGACGGCGATTCCACCACCTCCCTGGGCAGCCTGTTCCAATGCTTGATAACCCTTTCGGTAAAGAAGTTTTTCCTAATATCCAACCTAAACCTCCCCTGGCACAACCTGAGGCCGTTTCCTCTTGTCCTATCGCTTGTTACTTGCGAGAAGAGACTGACCCCCACCTGGCTATAACCTCCTTTCAGGGAGTTGTAGAGAGTGATAAGGTCTCCCCTCAACCTTCTCCTCTCCAGGCTAAACAATCCCAACTCCCTCAGCCGCTCCTCATAAGACTTGTTCTCCAGACCCCTCACCAGCTCTGTTGCCCTTCTCTGGACACGCTCCAGCACCTCAATGTCTCTCCGATACTGCGGTGCCCAAAACTGAACACAGTATATGGCAGCTTCAGCAACACGGCTGGTTTGATCCACCAGCAATGCCAGCGGCCAATGCCAATGGTGGAGGTTTCTGTAACGATAATCCAGTTCAATGCCTCACACCCACTGGTGGCATTAGGGCAGACTCACAGCCCCAGACCTGCTGGCTGCTTTCCTGCTGCCAGTGCCTGGCACGCAGTTGGGCTGCTCCATTACGAGGGTGAAGGTCTTTGCGTCACATTCTCAACACTGGGACAGCTTCAGCGACAGCGTAGAGCCAGCTGGGCTTGTCACACCACACCTGAGCTGCCTCTGCTCTTGCTCCCAACTCTCGGTGGAAATGTATGGGCTCGGTACGGAGCAGAGACACCGCGGGCTGCTCTGGCACCATGCTGGGGCTGTGCGCTGCTGCTGCGGAGCTGGAGCCATCTCTGGCAGAAGAAAACTATCTCCAAATCCATTACACCAATCTCCACTGCCCCTTGTTTACTGCTGGGGTTTAGCAAAGCAATGGGCCTCGGTTTCTTCATCCTGGTTTTGCACACAAGGATGAATTGAGAGTATTTTGGCTTCCAAGGAGGCACACAGCTTTCTGCCCCCTGCAGCCCTGGGGGCATTTATGAAGATAAAGCATTACCGCACCTTCGGCAGTTTAATTCCTGCAGAAATCCCCTTTCCACTGGCCAGAGAAAGGAACTGGAAAAAGCCTGAAGCTTTCAAGGTGCCAGCTGAAGGCTGGTACTGCCGTGGAATTTCGTGCTGGTTTTGTGGATTCCAGGCGAGAAACTCCTGCTGAGAAAACCGCGTGGCAGCCGGGGTTACGGACCATAAAGCAATTACTTTTGGTGAGTCCGCACCAAGCGGCTCAGGCAAATGAATACCGTGAGCAGGCAGCTCCTCCTCTTCCTCGGAGAAATGATACCGTGCAAACCCAAGGAGCCTTTGACTGCGCACTATTTATTCTGAACGAGGAATGAACGGCAGACATTGCCAAGCAACATCACAGTTACATATTTACAGTCACCCACCCGTGACAGCCCACCCATTAAATGGTATTGACGAGGGACTGACACGAACGTCACCCGCCGAGCGAAGTTGCCCAGCAAAAGCACCAGGAGGAGGCGAGGGCGGCACAATACTGAGCTAAATCTGGCCAGTTGCTTCAAATGAAGTAACTTACTTCTCCTCCAGCCCCTGTGCAAGCAAACAAAAGAGGTATCAACACGGCCACTGGGACAGGAGACTGTTGGTGGCAGTTTCACCAATTCACTGAGGTACTAGTGGTTTCAGGCACTTGAAAATACCCTGTGATCCTACAGGGCATGAGCTTGGGGCAACAGAAGGATCCGGTCCAGGAAAAGCTGGCCAAGTGCCACGGGCATCCCTACAGCGATGTGCTTTCAGGAAAACACCCGTATGAAGACAGCCCTTGGAGACCTCCTCCTGTGTGGTCTGAGAGCGCTACTGCCCCCACACAGCTGTGCCAGCAGCCCAGGTTGACACGGTGATGACTGGGAAAGACTTCAGGAAAATTTAAAATGCCAGAAAGGGTAAAACCTATTAAATGTAATTGCTCAGCTTTTTAAAACCACTTACAAAACGGTGCCAGATTCATTAAAATGCTTTTAGAAGTGGGAGCTGCAGTTTTGCAGCCACAAAGGTGCTGTAGTGTGGACGGTGCTGGGAAGCCAGCATGGGCTGTTCAATACAGAAAGGGCTTTCCAAAGAGCTCCTGGTAGTCTGCAGCGTAAACACCGCTGGCTTGCAATGCCAGAGCCACTTGAAGGTTTTTCTTAACACATAAGCCAAGGTGACAACTCAGGAAACTGTTTGACATCTGTTCCTAAGGGTTCCAAGTGAGTAATTTTGGAGCCAATGAAGACGGCTCTGTGACTACAACCCTCTGACACCCCTTTTTGGCCAAGAGCTACCTGAAAAACCCTGTCAGGCTGGCATTTACACACCACAGTATTAACTGCACAAGTGCTTATGGAGTCTACAGTCCTCCCAGTTCATGATGATTTGTCACTTAAAATTCTGGT
Organism: Chionis minor; assembly: GCA_013398295.1. NCBI lineage: Eukaryota > Metazoa > Chordata > Aves > Charadriiformes > Chionidae > Chionis > Chionis minor. The sequence continues at coordinate 140,428 of VZSF01001890.1, read as the reverse complement.
GAGGTCACTCTACACCAGCCATTCAACATCAATCAATTTGTACCTAAGGATTCCTTGGTAGAAATTCCTCTCTAGCTGCCTCTTTTCTAGGTTAAATCTTGGAAACAAGTCATTAGGAAGAAAGAACAGACATGTACGTGTATTTCACGTGCAGCCTTATTCAGTCAATTTTAAAAAGATCAAAGCCGAGTACTGATGCAGTGGCCTGGTGGAGACTTTGTGGACGTCCTCGTCAGGAATTGACTCCCTTGCTCATTCATCCCTAAAACCAGGCTCTTCTCAGCATTCCAGTAAAGAAATGCGTGGTTTAGACACAGAAATCCATCCTTATGTTGTGGGAAAAAAAAAAAAAAAATCAACTCCAGGTCACTTAAGACTATTGAGAAATTTCGGTTGTTCTTCCCCTCTTGGTAAAAGTGTTTCTCCACCAATCTTCGGACCTTTCTTCTCCTAGAAACACGAAACAAAGAGAAAAGAAGTTAAACGTGTGGTAAGGTGTCTCCCAAACATTTCTTTGACAGAAGCTGTGGTAGGGCTACATTATGTGATTAACTATTGACAGACACTCTTGGAACCTCAGCATTCTGAGTTCTTACAATTTTAGTCAAAACCAAACTCCCCACAGTTAAACAGAACAAAGCTTAAGGAACAGAAAGCGCTAACACACAGCTGGCAGGAACCTGCAGGCACGTGCGTGACACAATGCGGAGCCGCTCGGTTTTGCTGGGCACTCCTAAGGGCACCGAAGCAAAGCGTGGGACAAGAGTGCCACGAGAAGCAGCCGGAGTGCCGAGGTGCTCAGGAACTGCTGGCTCACGCTTACCTTCAGCATCGCGTCTCGCTCCCACTTGAAGAGGCCACAGGTACTGAAAGATGAAGACGGCAGGTGAGGAGCAGTGCGGTGTGTTTGCTGCAGGCATGAGGGGCTCCGAAACCAGCCCCGCCCCTTCCCCACAAGGCTCAGCACAAGGACCAACGTTCTCATTTTAGGACATGGCTATGTGACTCCCAACACGTTTCCTGTGGGGGGGACAGCGCAAAAGCCCCACTCGCTGTTTCACGAGGCTCATTTCTCACCTGCAGGGCTTTTTTGGGAGCCTGTCGAGGGAAATAGCTCGGTTTCCACAAGGACATCTGAAAAACCGCTTGACGGCATCATGCCAGTGGTAGTCGTGGTTATCCTGCACGCAGGTCTCCAGAGGCTTGAAGTAGGTGTAATTACACTGTCAGGGAGGAGAGAGCTGTGAGCGCTTCGCCTGTGCATGAGACTGGCAACAGCTGGATGTCCGGAGGGAAGCACCTCGGTCTCCTCCCACCCTGAGGGGTCCACCAGTCTGAGATCATTGCTCCAGGCTTTGTCACTGCTCCTTCTAATGCCATCCTGTCCTCTTTGCCACCACCCTGTGGCCCGGCTCCCAGCACCTCATGGGGCACACAGCGGCCCTCTGTGCAGCCCCAAAACAGAGAGGAAAGGCAGCAAGAGGGAAAGCGCAGCAGGGGATGAAACTCTGGAAATGGAGGAGTAACTCCTCCCTTCCCCTCAGCACATTTGGGATAGTAACAAAGCTCCATTGCTCTTCCTGACAGCAAAATCCCTGGAAATACATGTAACAGAATCCCACCCAGTGTTAGGTTTTCCAGACATTTGGCTTCTTGTAATATGGGGAACTGAGGGTCCTGGTAAAAAGGACTTCAAGGAAGAAACTGATGAATGTTTTAGGACATCAACACCCAAGGAACCCGCTCTCACAAATATCAAGTTGAGATGTTCAGCACAGCACTACAGCCCGCCTTGCTGGTGTCTTCAAGTCTCAGTCACTCAGAGCATGGTCTGCTCTCAGCAACAGGCATCAGGAACGAAACTGCCTCCATTTGATGCCTACGCTGGACTATGGCCAAAAGGGCGACAGAGGGGAGTCTACGGGATGGTCCAGCAACCGTTTTGTAGAATCCATGTTCCACTCCCCTGCTGTTACACCCTGGCTCCCCTTCACTCACCGTTTTGCATGTCACTACTCGGCATTTCACTTCTTTGATGCTCCTCATCTTCTCTTCCATTTCTTCCTTTTTCACCAGCGGCTGGAAGTATTGCTCCTGCAGCTCAGCCTCCGCCTGCGGGGGCGCACAGAACGGGTTGTGGGGAGGCAAAGATGGGAGAAGCCATTCCATAAATGGCCCGAGGGCAAATTACTGCCAGGCCTGCTTGAAGCAGACTGTAGTCTGGGAACCAGAGAAACACCAAATATCTCCTGCTGCAAAAAAATCCATATAGTACGTGTTCTGTGCTTCACCCACACTGAGATGAGCCATCTCTGGAAAGTAGGAGTGGGAAGGTTTAACAACAGCACGTACCACTGGAATAAGCACGTACCTATGAGGACAGTGCTGGGAGAGGTCAGGCACGCAGACGTAATGACTGGAATTGGTTCTTAGCCAAAATATTACTCTTCCAGAAGACCTTAGGACAACTAGGACTTCATACCAATGCAAAGTGTCCAAGACAAAAGCCCTGTGCCACTGGAGGTGCTCTCTCCCTACGAACATGCTCAGCAAAGACCCAGTTGGGTGAAACCCAACCTCTTGGCTCTCAACTGCTGGCATTTCACAGGCTCCACAACTTCCCTGAGTCCCAGATGAAGGTGGCGGCCGTCTTTACTTGGCCAAGATGTCAAGAAATGAGGAATAAAATAGGTATGTGGCTCATGCGGTTTTAAGGTAGGATTTCTTTGATCATCCACTAACCAGGAAACTTCACTAATTCTTCCAAACACAGCAAAAAGAGACAGTGGCAACTTGACCTTACTGTGGCTATGGCAGTAACGCTGACCCGCAGACACTGTGCCCTGAGTGCTCAGAGAGCCCTGACGCGACTCATCAGGATGATTTGGTGCTTATGGCGTGTTTGGGTGCCTACTTCTTGCTGAAATCATTATAAGGAGTCCCGACAGCTCCGCAGTTCTGAGCCCTCAGTCATGGCTGGGCTGGATTGAGGCCATACCTCTTTCAGGACATCTGTGTGCTTGGACCTGGCGTTCAGGATTTTCTGGAACTCTTCTGACTCCAGATAGGCCAGCTGCTCGCGTCGTTTCTTTTGGGCAGGCTCCAGTTCCTCCATATCTAGGGAGACAAAAAGGCTCAGTCCTACAGAGACCAAGTTCAAACTCTAAGCACTACAACTACAGGAGATTTTGGAAGTCTCGGCTCTCTCCGGCAGATGTTCAGGTCAAACAGCAGCCTTTAATAGCTGAGGAGAACAAGCAGCCAAGTTTAAAATACGGTTTTAGAAAAAATAAAATCAATTTTTTTAGTAACGTTGCATCTTCTCTCAAAGCGCTGTACTAGGAATTTTCACATCACTCCCAGAGGAGCAAGTAGTGTTGCCTCCCTGGCTGATGGAGAAGCTTTAAAGGGAATTAAGCAATTCATCCAAGATCACACAGTAAATCACCACCAGACAAACTCAAGTTCCCACAGAAAATTCAGATACCTTCCCGGGTGGGACGGTTTCTTGGTTTCCCTCAGTTAAGTCAGCCGTGCATTGCAGATGCTCAAGTGCCGGAAGAAAGGGAACAGAGACGAGGCCAGGGAGCTCTCAGAGATTACACCTCACACCATCCCCACAGGGTTAGAGATTGTTTAGCCTTTGCAACAAACTCTAAGTTGTAAACAGACCTAACCTGGCCTCTCTTTGGTACAGGAATTAAGTCCTGAACCCAGGAACCACTGCTCCGTCAGCAGGACGTAGCCATATTTTTTCTATTCTGGAAGCTAACATTACATACCGTTGTCTGCTTCTCTACCTTGTGGCTGAGCAACGTTTTTCTCAACTCTTTCAACAATTTCTAGGACATCGTCAACATCAGCTCTTTTCCTCTTGACGCTGTTCGGGTCAGTTTTAGCAAGAATCTGGCCTTTAGCTCGCAGTCGGCGTATCGCAGCCAGCTAGAAAACAGGAAAGAGCAGTGAATGTGTTAGTGGCCAGTCTGGCTCCCATGTTTCTACTTCCAGAAGTTGCAGAGGAAGTCTGTCAAATGAAGGAGACAAGATCCACTAGGCTGAGCATGGAGCTGGCTGAAGAGAGACCCAACAAAATTCCCAGCGCTGCTGTACATCTAATTCACACCACCCGACTGCTCATGACTTCCCAAACCATAAAAATCACTCCTCCAAGGATGTTACAGGCTTGATATCTCTGCAGCTGTGCTTTAACTTCTTCATAAATCAGTCCGTTTTCCAGAGGAATCAAATCACTTGAGATTTCTCCAGAAATTGGTAATAACTGGTATCTAATAGAAAATTGCGTACAACTATTCCTTTCCATACGCCCAGAATACTAAGACTCCTTCCTTGCTAGAAGAGAAGTTTCTTTGACAAAATACGAATAGATTTGCGCCAAGGACAGTGCAGTCTGTTCTGGCTAGAAAGCAAAATTATCCAAAATTATGGCACAACATAGCTAAACTAGTTTAGTTGACTGCTGCTTACCTGGCAAATGGAAAACATCCACAATACAGTATGCTAGCAATGCCAAAGAACAAACACGCAGTTTAGCACTCCATGGATTTTCAACACAAATCCCCTGCCCCTTCCCAGCACTTCAGGATTTTCATGCTTGTAAAACAATCAGTCAACAGCAACAGGCCTTGCTCTCCTTCCTTCTGTAACAATCGCTGCAGCACCTCCCATCCTGCTCCAGGACTGATGCACGACCTGGTGCTTTAAGGTGTCCCAAACCCAAAAAACACAAGAGGAAAAGAGCAGCCACTGGTGGACAGAGAATTGTTGTCCCACCGGCACAAAGAATAGAGTACAAGGACAGCCACACAGCTACTCCAGACTGCTCTCCAAAAAGGCAATTTGCCCAAGGGGTGACAGACCACGTCAGGTTATGAAGAATGGAGTCAGTTCTGTTCAGAGAAGCTGCTGGTGTGCATAAAGAGGCGTTTCTTCAGCAAAAAGCTTAGCATCAAGCTCATGACTTAAATGAGATGCCCCATCTCCTGTTCCCCAACGCCATCCCAAGAGCCTACTCTGTCCCCTGTCCATGCCAGCTTGGCATTCGCTGAAATTGCCAGTTCGGTCAGTAACTTCAGTGACGGTTGCCTTCAGAGATCAAGGGCAAGCTCACGAGCGTTGCACGTGAGACAGATCATAACAACTCGCTCCTCACCAGTTCAGGTGGATTTTGAGTCAGCAAGAGACACCAGCTCCAGCGGCCAAGCGTCACACACAGGCCTCTCTTTGGCAGCTGTTCCACCGTGCTGGAGGTTGACTAGGTAGCATGGACCCTGGTACTAACAGCTGCCAGGAAACACAGGCTTCTTGAATACTGGAATACAGCCCAGTCTCATCCCACAAATCAGAAACTTCACCAGTAGCAGCACTGAGCTGTCCTATATCTGATCAAAGACTCCTCTACCACCACAAACCAAATTTCCCTTAACCTCCTTTTATTAATACTCAAAAGATTCAAGGAGCTGTTACCTTTTTGGCTTCTGCCAAGCTGTCTAGCTTTGGTGTTGGAGGTGGAAACCCATCAAAGAAGAGGATATCTTCTCCTTCTGAGAAGCCTGTGCCCAGCCTGGGCCTTTGAGGAGTTGACATTTTCGCAGCTTTGGGAAATTCTGCCCCAGGCATTGGGGAAGGGAGCAAGGACTGTCTGGAGGAGGATGGGACAGCAGGGCTGCCGGCTTTACTTGTGTTCTGGAGAAACCTTGTAAGACAAGAAGAATCCATTGAAATAGGGATACAAGTCAAAGAGACAGAGGTTTGAGAAACAGATAGGATTGGAAGGAATGCAGACTGATTTTTCACGAACTGGCCTTTTATTGCTAGAAAATCATGCAGCAATTCAGGCATTTAGGAGAAGAAAACAAGTCTGGTAAGGAACCTACTGGGTGATTGACATCAAGACTGACTTAAAGAAACCACCAGAAGGAGTGAACGACTAATTGCTTTCCAAAACAAAAAACAGAGAGAAGCATCAAATGGAGATGGGAGCGGAAAGCACAAAAATGGGCTTCTTTGCAGAACAGGTAGTTAAGCAGTGAGACTCCTTGTCATAGGAGTCACATCAATGCTTGGGTTTACACAGGTCACGGTGAAGAGGGTGGACAGATTCATGGGAAAATACACCTCAAACAAACCCTTCAGAGTTATTGTGACAGACCTCTAGCTTAGAAAGTCCCTGAAATACATAGTGTTGTAGGCTGGAAGAGTATTTTGGGGAAATATCATCACAATTGTGCTAAGTCTTATTATTCTCCTTCAGGTTCTGTCTTGGCTCCTGTTGAGGCGACTTGGCTACATCAATCTCGGTCTCACCCAGGGTGGTTCTTCTGAAGTTCTCCTTAGGTTTGTTAACAAGGTGTGCACAAACCCCTTGCCAAACCTTAAGGTTCAAAAGACCCTTGCAAGCCAGCAACAAACAGAACCAGGAGTCCTGACCTGTTTCTTACTCTAATCAGCCCCTTCCCATCGTGCTTTCCAGTTATTGGGCACCGTGCTGGAGCATTTGGTTCTCCACTGAGTACTGGGGTATTTCTATTTAAATGATTTTCTGGAAACAGCAAAACACCTCCGCAGTTATACTTAGGGCCACAATAACAAAACCCTTCCTGTGAAAATCAGTATGTATTACCGCCTCTGAATCTCTTCAGATCGCTTTTTTCTGGCCTCCAGCAATTTCTGTTTCTGTTGCTTGAGCAGCGCTGAAGCAGAGACAGACTGGAAACTGGCCCCTTGCTTCTTTTCTGCATCTGGGAAAACAAAATAAAACAAAATTAAAATCCACTAATGTTTGCTCCGGAGGAGTGTTTTCAGGAGTGGGTTTTCCTTCAGGGGAAGGGACAATACCTGCTTTGGTCCAGTGCTTGCAGAGGTTTCTTGCTCCAAAGGTTGGCTGTGCTAGCAGTTCCTTGAATTCCTCAGAACACTGCATGGGTCTTTTTGCCGCACCTAGAGGGGAAAAGGCAGAAATTCAACAGATTTGGAGCCAGGAAGGGAAGCAGGCCTGGCTTTAGAGATGCAGAGTAGTCTACATTGGAAAAAATCCCCTGCAAATCACCTGAGTGAGCAGCCCCCCAAAGCAGGGCCAACTTCTGTGCTATCTTTGGTTTCCCAAGGCCTTGTCCTCACAGAGCACATCACAAAAACATTTCTACCCCTTCAGCAATTTTGTCAGTCAGTCGGTTCCCCATTAGCCTTAGCTGTCTGTGGTGCTGCCACAACTCCCATATTTAGAATGCTTGAAAGCCTGGAAGCCACCACATCTTATCCCGGGAGAATTAAGAGCAGCTAAAAGCTAGAGACAGGACACATACCATATTGTCTGAAATGGAGGCAATTGAGGGAACTGAAAGATGTGAATAAGACATTTAAGTGGCATCTCGAGCACATAGTTTGAATCATCTGTCATCTGCTCGCCACCAAGCGTAAAGAGGGCGTAATATTAAAGTGCTTTACAGAAACTAAACGGAGGCAGAGAAGATTGGTGATATCCCAAAGGCTATGGAAGGAACATACTTCAAGGATCACAAAAGAAAAGCACTAGAAGCAGGCTGAGGACTCAGGAGGTCCCCCGCATTGCAGAGCTGACTCTGATTGATACTTATTATTCCTTGGAAGCTTCCAAGATTGACAGAAGTCATTTATTTTAATCAAATAAAATTAATTCTCTGGTTCAAAGTTCCTAAAACAACCGATGCCCATTAATCTGGCAAAGATCTTCTGTCACTGTCCAAAGACAGAAGACTTAATTCAGGGGCACTGATGAAAAAAAAAAAGATGCATGGAGCGACGCGGTTGCTTAGTTACATTTGCCTTGCAGCTGTGATCTCAAGAGGGAGGAGAAGTTTTGATCAACTGAGAAAGCAGCCTGCAAACGGCTACCTCCATGGCAAACCAATCGCCAGATTCATTCCCAGGGTCCTGGGACACGTCTACACCTCAGGCTGGCAATAACTGGAGGCTGAAGAGACTACACGAGTAGTTAGGTACCAATTTTCTGCCTGGTTTCCTGGACAATTGCATCAGCTCCTCTCACGACCAGATTGGAGAGAGTGGTTTGAATCTTCCTTTTCGGCACTGCAGCTGCTGCACTAGAAAGAGGAAACAAAACCAGAACATCAGAGTTTTCCCATGCTTAAAGCAAGTACAGGTGCTCAAACACTAGCCAGGTGCTTCAGCAAAACTCTGTCTGCCCTTTTTTTAACCCAAATTAATGCCTCTCTGCTGTCATCTGTCTGTCTTTGGGAAGGACATGGATCTAAATCGAAATTCTAGCACCGTGTCTAAGATCCGTCATTTCTCCCTGGGTTGAGATATGTATTTCCTATGCATTGAGAGAACACTAAACATGTCAGAGGCCTAAGCCTTGCTCACAGCTAGTTCCAGGGATGGAGAGGAAGTTGGAATTGCATCATTGCTGTGGAGTCACACCAGCTATCAGAGGGCAGTGATAAGGGAATGAAAGCCATGTGCAAGCACGGGGCTCGATCCAGCTGTGACTCAAGCATTTCCACAGCTGTCTTCAGTGGGATTTGGATGAAGGACCTGGCCCCTCCATGCTAGTTATGAGATGCACGCTGATCTACTGACCTTGGTCACTTAATCATACACAGTGTGCTACTGTCTCTTCATTAACACATGGCCATACTGTATTGTTTCAGGCAAGGAAGAGAGTGGGAGGAAACACAGAATACACTGTCACTGAGCCTGGCATTAAGTGCAATGAGCCGTAACAAAATACGATAAGGAAGTGGCACTGAAAAATACCCATCTCCGACTGAAATGCTTGGGATCTCATGATAAAAGGTCATTTCATCTACTGAAACACAATGCCGCCTGGCTTCACAACTCAGTATTAATTTAGAGGTAAAAACACCCCTTACCACAGCTTAGCGCTGATTGTCGAAATTTTCCTATCAAACAGCACCTCTGTTATCCCACGACGCCAGGAGGATTACACCAAACATGGGGCATTTATTTCTATTTGGTGAACGTCATCAAGTTAAAAGGAGCTCTAACTAAATAGACTGTGTAGAGGTAGCTTCAGGCTCACTTGTACATGGGAGGTAAATTCTGTTTAAAAGCAGTGAACTGCGCTTTAGCCCAAGGGAAATAAGTGGTTTATCTTACACCGAAGCCGCGTACGCTGCTGAAGAGACGCCTCCATAGTAAAACCCATCCTGACAAAGCCTCTCCTTCAAACTGGGATTTTTCCGACCAACTTTTTTGGGAACACGGCCACCAGAGAAGGTGGACTGCAGATCTGCCCGCTTCGAGCTGAGCTTCTTGTACTGGGATTGTATGTGATACTGACAATATTCACAGTCGTTCTGAAAAGAAACGGGAGAAGCCTGTTAGAGAATAGTAGCAATTACAATATATTTCATTCCTCTCACCAACATGCATCTTTCTACGGCTAAACTGAAGTAACATCTCTATTGTAGTACTCCAGCATTGACCAACTCAGCAAATATATGCCCACACTCCAGCAATGAAAATCAAAACTAAAATTGCCAGTGATAATCACTGGAAAAAACACCATGAGTCAAGGACTTCCTCCATCCCAGGGATTTTAAGGCAAATCCTTGGTTCAAGTCAACTGATGTCCCAAGTCCCTGTTGCCCAGATTCTGCACTCTTGACTTTGAACTGCACGCAATTTTCTCACTGGCATGAACACAAAGGAAAACTAACACCAGAGCAAGATATTTCATGCGCTCATTTCAGATTAACCCATCAGTTTTCAGTGGCAATCTGAGGGAAGTTTGGAACTGAAGATAGTAAGCCTGCCCACCAAAGACAGCAGTGCCATAAATGCACTCATTCAGGGTATTCTTTAACTTTTTACCAGAAAATAACTCCATTTTTGTTGATATTCATCTGCCCCAGATTTGTACAACTACAATTACCCCACAATCAAACACTTTTTTGTCACTAATTAAACAGACAGCCAATTCCTTCATGAGGTTCTTCTGCCCAGACAGCCTCAAACTACGGTTTGTTCCAGGTGGCACTGGAACATCTCACTGATATTGAGAGCCCTGTGCACAGGCGTCCCTCGGAGCGGGTCTGCAACCACAGCCTTGTTTTGCTCCAAGTACCTTCTGTATTTGTCTCCCTCCCACTCCACTCACTTTGAGTTCCTCCCCAGTTCTTCATTCCTTCATCTTCTCTCCTCCTTCCAAGTGCGACCCTACTAATTATAACATTCCCGATGTAGACAGAGTTCCTTTTAGGTACCGCAACATCACCACAGCCATGAAGTGACATAGATCACAAGTCCTTCACAAGTCAATACTGTCCCTAAAAGAAGAATCCCACCACCTTTTTCCTCTCATCTCCAGTGCCTCACATCCAGGTATAAATATTCTGGCAGCTTCCAGGCACGCTGGACCGGGGAACTCATTGGCTTAAAACCAACTCTGAAAAATACAACCATTCCCAAGAAAAATCTCCTTTTGTTTTACCCTGGATGAGTTCTCTAGTGCAGTGCGTGGAAGCTTGCAGTGGCACAAAGGAGAGCGAAAGGGTGTGGAGATGGTGACAGCCACATGTCAAGACCATCTCTTTTGACTGCAGCACCAGCTTTGCATTTAGAGAACCCCCGTGCTGCTGCTACAGTGCCATCACAGAAGCAGCTCCTCTAGGTTTTATTTCTCAGTTTCTGCACTCACTTCAGCTAGTTGTAAGTCAAGATCCAGAAACAAGTCAGAGGTGGAGCATCGGTACAAACTCATCAGCCAGATTTTTACCAATAGCTTAAGGATGTCCTAAGTACTGCAATACAGACCAGGTTCACAATCTGTGCACAAGGATCACCGTTCTTCTTCCGGGCTTTGCAGGTGCCCATGTCCAGAGCTTCACCCATGAGGAGGATCTTCTGGGGATGGTCAACAGACAAACACACCTAGGAGAAAAAAAAAAAAATAATCAGAACATGCCTTCAGGAGGACTGTACGGGCTTCCCTCTAGATGTCACTGGTTTGGCTCTGGTCCAGTTTGGTACCTCTGGTATTAAAAACGCAGCTTTAAAATGCGGGCCTGGTTTAAGAAAGCCACATGTCCTGTTCAGACTAAAAAAAAGGCTCGGTTAAAAAGAAAAAAAGTGAATTTTTTTCTCACAAAGAGGTGAAAGATGTTGCTTTTCTAAGCTCAGAACCTGAGGAAACCAAAGAACAACAAAGGCAGATCTAGCTGTGCTATAAATGGTGGTCCTGTGCAACTGCGTGGCTCTGATGCCACCATGGCAACCACATTCAGCGGCAGACGGGAAGAAGAGACGGACTAAGAACTCTCTGTCCCTCTCCGTACGTTTAGGGACAATCAAAACCGACTCCTGTGGTACAAGAAGAATGTCTGCTTCACACAACCAAAGATACTAGGAGTTGTGGTAAGAAACACTTTGGGAAGTCAAGTTTTAATGTAGTTCTGAATGTGTACATTTTAGCTAAGACGACCCATTCTTAACAGTTAAATACAGCCCTTACATTAAATCTGGTATGCTTTTCCGCACACCAGTAGGACTTTCTACTGCTTATTCATGTTAATTTAATCAATTAGATAGCTTAACAGACAATTAATGAGTCTTAATTTTTCCATTTGAAGAATTTAAAATGCAAAACACTACATCACCAGCTACTAGACTGAAATTCCTGTTGACAGTAGTAAAAACAGCTTCAGTTCCAGTGCAATTAAACAGATATTAAAAAAAAATTAATTTATTAGCAAAACGAAACCACCTTAAATGTTTTGATATGTAAAGAAAAGTAATTCATCATGTTCTGCATTTACAAATAATTGATTAAACAAGTGAAGTACTATGTATCAACTTACTATACATATGCATCGTTTGTTTAATAAATCAATTATTGCTTCTTCTCAGTCATGATTTTGGAATCGGGAAACATTTTACAATCGCATCTCATGCTTAAATTAGAGGGGACAAATGAGCCCCCCCCCCTCACTTTCAGCTTTTAAAGCCCTCTTGGCTGAAACAGACATTGCACTGAGGTAGCTGAATAAACTGAAATGAAAAAATGCACCCTACACATGTGGAAGAGCCATCTGCTACCGAGAGCCGATTAAAACACTTGAATAAAACCCTGATTTTAGATGCTTGATAGGGCTTCTTGCAGCTCAGTCTTCCAGGAGGCCAGGAGCAAATACACACCACACAAACATCTGAATGCAATTCAAATCTTTAGGCAGACTGCTGTAATTTCAGCCCTAACGTGTTATAATGCTAAATCCCAAGTGGACATGAAAAATGTCCATGTCTTCAGCCATGTTTTTTTACCTACAGCTGATGGGCAAGTGAAAAATCCTCTCACCTCATCTGAGCCTTCTTTAGGTTTCATCGGATTAGCGTTGAGCAGCCCGATGACCGTGCCTTGGTCTGTCTTCCAGTGCTCTTTGTGGACGTCACCAAACAAGAAGAGTGAGACACATTGGTTGAGATCCCGTAGGTCGTTCAGCCGCCAAATACTGAAGGTTCTGCCCTGGAACAGACATTTGCTTTCCTTTCAGCTCTCACCAGGGAGGTGAGAGCTCTTACCAGTCAGGGACACTGACTGCATCCCCTCTTGCTGTTGCTTTTAAAGGGTTATTTTGACTTTTTTCCCTGTGTTTTCCTGATTCAGAAAAGCATAATTGGTAACCTTAGTAGAGGTTAGATAAAATATCTCCAGCCGTGCCACGCAGCCATTTCTGGTATTCTTAAGAGGGTGAAATAGCACAACAGTAACTGCTATCACCAATCTTCCTGATATTAAAGCTGGACAGCGCTCTTGCTTGCTGAATAAAGAAGTTTTTACCCCACTGAAAAAATAAACCCAAGGCATATCCATCCAGCTCTCTGCTTCATCCGCGACTTTCTAGAGAACACGTACACCACACAGGACAGAATGATCTCTAGGGAACTGCCAGAAGCAGAATGTGGTGGCGCTCCTAAAACAAGAGGGCTGGTTAGAAAGACTGAGTGTCACAGTTCTTTTTTCCACACTGGCATTTAACGTGTAACAGTGGATGAACAGATTTAGACAGGTTTATGCCACGGCGACATTTCTTACATTAGTGTCTGGGACAGTTGCACCACATAAGCTAAGGACTAAAAGCAGCATTTCTGCGTGAAACCAGAGGGGCCAAGATCTTTAACACAGTAGCTCCTCATTAACTAGATAGGGTTGGTTGATTAAGTTGAAGACCTAACTAGTTTCTCAGGAATGAAGACCAGCATTTCACTTGGAATGAGCAAGGGATGCAACAAAGCTACTCACATTATTTGCGCTCTGAGGAGTGACCTTCTTTACTATGACTCCAAATGTTACCCAGTCCATTTCCTCCAGATTTTCTGTGGCAAGTTTGCTCTTCAGCTGGGACAATCGGATGAGCTTCCGGTTAGCCATTTTCCTGTCCATTTCAGCTGATGAAACACGGGGCTTTCTAGATCAAGTGAAAGCATGTAAAAGAGAACACATCCATTGGCATGGATAGAGACAATCAAAACCATCTAGCATTATCCTGGGGAGACCACGTCTCACGGCAAAATGCCCCTGTGCCTTATTTCACCCTGAAGTCAATTGCAACAAACCCCCTGTCCCTCGGTTCAGAACACTGTACAAATATCAGAAAGCTACTGATCACACTGGGTTTTGTCCAAATAGCTGCACTGCAACATAGCCTCGAACCTGTGTTAACTCTGCTTATTTCAGGAATGACTGAGTACGAATGACTGAGCATGGTTTGGAAATCCAGTATGGTTTCTGGTGAGCAAAGACACAGCGAGTATTCAGAGACCTCTTGTGGCCACATCGAGCGTGGGGAGCCCGAGTGGCTCCAGAGGTTTCTAAGCGTGGAGCAAAATCTGCTCAACTGGAGCACAATCAATCAGGCTTCCCACACACCCACTGCCTCCCCCCTCCAGCACTGAGGACATCCCAGGGAAGGCAGCAATAATAAAATTAGAAGGGTTTTTTTTTGTCAGAAAAGAGCAAAGGTGAAAATAGGAACATGGCACTAAGCCAAACATCAATGTTACCTATTACTGATCAACCAGACAATGTTGTGGCTTCCTGTTACATCCCCTGATGACAATTGCCTAATCTGACATGGTTAAACGATGCCTATTGCAAATGAGAAATCCAGTCCCCTGCTCACCACCCGTGTGACTCGCACCACAGGACATCGGGCTGATTGCGCTTTCTCTCCCATTACCAGAGGGTGATGTGCCCAGCCAGAGCTCAGTACTGGGCTGCTGACCTTAATCTCAGTCCCGAGAAGGTTTCCACAGACACGGGCTGAGTTGTCGCACTGGAGCACGTAGGCACGTGAGGATCCTTCTCTCTGGTCACCTTACTGGGTGTGTTCCCCGCGGCAGACTTGAGAGGCTGGAACGCCAGACTGAGGACTTGTCGTGGAGGAGGAGTCTTGTTCTCTTTTGTAGGAAAAAAAGCAAGAAAAAGAATCTTGATGATGAAAGAAAACTTCTAAATAAAAATAACACTAACTTACGCTTGACAAGAGACAAGATTCTAATATAATGCACTTAAGAAAAAGGTGTCAAACTGTCTTATTTGTACTGAACTGGTCTCCCAGCCAGCTGGGAACTAACTGACAGATCAGTCACATGTAACTCAAGCAATGAGTTCTGCCTAGTGAGGAACTTCCCAGAGTAGTTCTCATTTTCCAGGCAAGCTAAACTGTAGGATACAGAGATGCAAGCTAGACTGCTGTCAGTGTCCAAGTTAACTGTAGCAGTACAGACCATAGCATCTGTTGTAAAGAACACAGATGTAATTAACTCTGTAGTGAGCTCTATTCTGCTGTGACCAGACAGCTACTGGTGCACTGACTAGTGTAAAACCATCCTGGATGTGTCTACCCTGCTGCCGTGAACTAGACAGGCTTCCACAAAACCCCAGTGTGTTTCAGATTGAGAATGGTACCTGCTTTTGATTTCTGGATTCCTCGTTTGGCTGCTGGTAAAGGATTGCCCAGTTGGGCTGAGAAACACGGCGACTCTTGCAGTTTCTGAACTTTCCTTTCCTTTAAGGGTGGACAGGGAGATTTACCTGGCCAAGAACACAAAAAAAACCCATTTAAGACATCTCAGGATCTGGGCTCAAACACTAAAAACTGCTCCAAACCAAGTAATTCTCTGAATAACAAGCCCAAGTCAGGGTCCCACACAGAAACCCCTCAGCTAAGTTGCCAACATCTGAAATGCAACAGCTGAAAAAGCCCCAATGACGCTTCTCCACGTGGACCTAAAATTCTGGATGTCACTGAAACCACAAAGCTGTGGAAAACAGAAACAAATCCTTGCTTTCCAATTTTCCCATATAATTTTATTACTACACCGAATGTGCTACAGCAACAAACACAGCTGTATTCTCTGCCAACATCTGCCAGTAAGACGGGACACTTCCAGCAGAAGACCCTGGAGAACTTCAGTCATGGAAGCTGCCCCATGTCAAATCAACCCGTAATGCAGATATCAAGACTGTAGTTCATTGATTTAAGTCTGCAGCTGCAGAAAACAACCTGTGTGGGGATACACCAGACCACCATTCCTCCTCGCTACTCAGTGCCCACTTTAGGATTATCTGGAGCCTTGCCTATAAATTGCACGTTGATAGGCCAACAAATCATAAACCCATTTAATTAGTCTCATTACCAGGGGTTTTCTTCTCAGGGCCTGAACTGGATTGCTGCCCAATAGCAGTCTTCTGCAACTGCTCCTGTAATGTCTTCATCTGTTCTTGCAATTTTCTCAGCTCAGCTAGGAAAGAGAGACGATAATAATGAAAACAGTGGGAAGCCGCTACAAAGAGGGATTTATGATATCCATGCAAGTCTGTCGGTTTTACTACATCACAGGGACTCAGAAAACAAAGACTCGAGCCACAACACAGATTTACATGATCTGTATAGATCACAGCGAAGGGGTGCTTTTCCATACAGCCTGGAGATGATTTTTCTCATATAAATATTTTCCTTGACCGTGGTATGTTCCTTGTCATGGTGCCTACAGCTCTCCTACTGAAGTTCAGCAAGGCCAAGTGCAAGGTCCTGCACCTGGGTCTGGGCAACCCCCAGTATCAGTACAGGTTGGGGGATGAAGGGATTGAGAGCAGCCCTGTCGAGAAGGACTTGGGGGTACTGGTGGAAGAAAAGATGGACATGAGCCAGCAATGTGCGCTTGCTGCCCAGAAAGCCAACCGTATTCTGGGCTGCATCAAAAGAAGCGTGGCCAGCAGGGCGAGGGAGGGGATTGTGCCCTCCTACTCCACTCTTGTGAGACCCCACCTGGAGTCCTGCATCCAGCTTTGGAGCCTCCGACATGAGAAGGACATGTACCTGTTGAAAGGAGTCCAGAGGAGGGACATGAATACGATCCAAGGGCTGGAGCATCTCTGCTATGAGGACAGGCTGAGAGACTTGGGGCTGTTCAGCCCAGAGACACCTTAAAAAGGCCTTCCAGTACCTAAAGGGGACTTAATAAGAAGCTGAAGAGGGACTTTCTACAAAGGTATGTAGTGATAGGACAAGGGGTGGTAGCTTTAAACTGAAAGAGGGTAGATTTAGATTAGATATAAAGAAGAAATTCTTTACTGTGAGGGTAGTGAGACACTGGCTCAGGTTGCCCAGAGAAGTTGTGGCTGCCCCATCCCTGGAGGTGTTCAAGGCCAGGTTGGACGAGGCTTTGAGCAAACTGCTCTAGTGGAAAGTGTCCCTGCCCATGGCAGAGGGGTGGAATTAGATGAGCTTTAATGTCCCTTTCAACCCAAACCATTCCATGATACTGAACATTTGACAATTTAAATGGCTGATCATAGAATCACGTGGGTTGGAAGAGACCTTCAAGATCATCAAGTCCAACCATAAACCTATGCCAAAACCACCCCTAAACCATGTCCCTCAGCACCACGTCTGCCCGGCTTTTAAATACCTCCAAGGACGGCGATTCCACCACCTCCCTGGGCAGCCTGTTCCAATGCTTGGTAACCCTTTCGGTAAAGAAGTTTTTCCTAATATCCAACCTAAACCTCCCCTGGCACAACTTGAGGCCGTTTCCTCTTGTCCTGTCGCTTGTTACTTGGGAGAAGAGACTGACCCCCACCTGGCTATAACCTCCTTTCAGGGAGTTGTAGAGAGTGATAAGGTCTCCCCTCAACCTTCTCCTCTCCAGGCTAAACAATCCCAACTCTCTCAGCCACTCCTCCTAAGATGATTGCACTCCTTACTATAAAGAAATGCTTCCAGTGTAATCAAATATGTGGCTGGGACACAGGAACGCTCCTTGGCCAGCTCTGCTTCCACAGTGACTGGTATGGCAGAATGTCCTGTCGATAAGTCCTGAGGGGGAAGGCGGAGCTGTGCTGGTGAAAGGTGCCAGGATGACAGCCCTGAAGAGTGAAGCAACATTGCTCTTCATGAGACAAGGTGCAGGTACACAGGCAGCCTTCTCTATCCTGCTCAGCAGAGCTAGTTTAGCTTCCCTGGCTTACTTCAGTCCACTGTCTTTCTTTTGGGAAAACAGATTTGGTGCGTTTGGCCATTGAGCACTGAAAACTGGACTTACGAAGTTTCACAAAGACTTTCTGTATTCCCCACCTGGGCACCATCCTAAACCGAGAAGCAGCAGACCCTACCTTCCGCCCATTAACTCCCTAGAGACAAGATGTATACAATAAAACAGATAAAATATGATGTTGCAGAAACCTTGTAGTTCTTGGTTAGTCTTCTCTTTTGTCTGGCTGGGAGATGAAGTGGAGACAGCTTCTTCTGCCTCCTCCTCTTCCAGCAGGTCATCCACATCTCCAAACAGCATAGCCAGGTTCTCCTTCTGTTCATCAATGGTGTTGTCCTCAGCATCAACCTCCTCAGTGTAGGATGCGTCATCTTCTGCATCAAAGAGCTCATCGTACTCATCTGGTTCTTCCCCCTCACCCTCTGGGGCATCTTCCTCCTCAGGAGAATTCCCCTCCTCAGCTGCCTCGCTTTCTTCCAGGAGGGAGGCCAACAGATCCAAGTCATCATCAGCTAAGGCAAAAATTAAACTCAGAGTTATTTCTTTCCAGTTAGAGGAGAGACGCCATGGAATAAAATATCCATGGTAGTCTAATCACAAGCTATTGACAACCAATAGTAAATCAGAACAGCAAGTGGCATTCATAAAAAACTACTTCAATTTTGGCCAGAGGAAGATAAAGCAACTTCCTGCCATCTGGCTGGATGGAAACACGGTTGCAGACACTCTCAGTTTATGATCCAGGCTGGCTGGTTAGCAGAAAATTTGGAGGCTACTTAGTGCTGCCTTTTCCTCCTATGCAGCTGCTTGTACAATAGCTGCTGTTATTAAAAAAAAAAGCCTTGGGACTTGTAAAGACGTAGCAAGGAGCTCTACAGAGACACCCACGGGGGCTTTGCCAACAGAAGCTGAAGATGCAAGGCAAGCAAGAAAGCATATCCTCAGATACGCTTTGCTCAGGGAGGAGACTAGAAAGCAAAGAAACATGGATCAAACGGACAAATAATGGAAAAAAGAAAATCAAGTAGAGAGAGAGAGAAATGGGACAGACATGGGGCAGAACTGAAATTCAAAACATGAAGTTTATTTAGCCTTTGCTGATGAAAAAAACAAAACCAGGGAAGGGACAGAGCAACCCTACAGAAAATTGACAACAACGAAGGCAAGTGGCAACTTCAAAGGCCTCTGCAAGTGAGGTCAGTGCAATGTAATTCCCTTTGCTAAAATGTTTACCAAGTTTTCTCAACATTTGAGCTTATTAACTAATATACTGGTCAGAAGACAACTTTCCTACTGAAAGCAAGAGAGTAGTTTCCTCCTTACCGTCCATGATTTCACCAGGATTTCTTCAAGAGCCCCTCAAGGAAAAATATTCTCTGTTGTGGGGAGAACAACAGCGATGCTGTTAAAGCGGCTATAGCTCAACTAGAAATACATATTGTGCTCAGACTCCTTATTTAGCGATTTGCAAACCACTAGCTTGGTTTTTGTTTACATACATTTTCTACATTTAAAGTCTGACCCTAAAGCTGAACTCGCTGCAGTGTAAGGGCATTACTTTTAGAAAAAAGCCTGTAACAGACACAGTTTTTAAGAAATGCCTACCGTGTTCTCCTAGTAATAACCATTTCCAGCTCATCAGTCCTGTGTTACAGCGATAAACAGCATGTAACTAAAGCAAAGCTTCTGAAATGGATTTAGTCTTCATTTGAAAATGGGAGAAGATAGCAGGGTTTCGCTCTCTCCTCACAACACAGTTCTTAATTCTTAAAAACATACATTCTACATTTGCCACAGCCCCTCCATTTCACGGACACGCGTCCATGAAAAATAATCAGTGCAGGCGGACAGAAATGGCCAAGGGAAGACTGGATAACAGAGGAGAAATCCACTGGGGATGGATTACTCACAAACCCAAACTCTAACTCTGTGAATACAGGTTTTCCCACTGCAGGGACTTTTGTTTCGCCTATAAACTCCACTTTTAGTAGTTCTCCTTCAGCAAAGGACAAAACAAAACTCAAGAGCCCCCAGGACCAGGTGTGACTAGTGTCCCCCCAGCTCCTGCTGGCCACAGTGGCCCAGGGATCCACCCTGGGGCCTGCGGGGGCTCCCCTGGGGTGGTGGGTCCCCCCCGGCATCTCCCCCTGCCCCTCTCCTGAGGGCCGGCCCCGCGCTCGCAAGGCCCACCCGCCATCTCCCCAATCCCGGCGGACACACGGCAGCCGCGGGATCCCCATCCCCACCCGCGTGGATCCCCGATTCCCCTCCAGCGCTGCCCGGGATCCATCCACCCGCTCCCCTCCTTCCCCTCGCTAAGGGATCCCCCTTCCTCTCACCAAGGGATCCCCATTCCCCCTCCCCAAGGGACCCCCCTTCCCCCTCC
>VZSF01001890.1:96817-120218 GCA_013398295.1 Chionis minor | reverse complement strand
CCCCTCATCTCCCACTTCCCACCCCTCATTCCCAGCCTCCCGCCCCGGGAATCGCTCTCGGGCCCCCCTCATGCCGCCCCGCTCACCGCCGGCCGCGCGCTCCCCGCCACCCGCCAAAACTCCAACCCGGCCCCGCCCCCTCCGGCGCGTGCGCGGGCGCAGCCGCGGGGCGGGGCGGGGCGGCGCCATCCTTAGTCCTGGCGGCGGCCGCCCGGCGCCATCTTGGTTGCGGTCGGTCGGGGCCGGGGGGCGGCGGTGGCGATGGGAGCGTAGGGGTGAGGTGTTGTGCTGAGTGACGTCACGGGCGTGAGGGTGGTGACGTCAGGCGGTGGTTGGGCGCTTGGGTGGAGCTGCGCGAGGTGTCCCGGCCTGGCCGGTGGAGTCGCCCCGTGGCCTTGGCTCCGGTGAGTGCTTCAGGCAGGCCAGCAAATTCAAACCCCGGGGTTGGCCTGTGCAGTTGACAGGATTTTTATTGTTTTTTTGTAGCCCGGTTCAGTGTTTCTTTGGTACAAGCAACTATGATTCTGTGAAAAATAACATTTCTGCACGCGCACCGCCTCACTGCTTGTCACTTGCCCCTGGTGTCCATGATATGCAGAAAGCACCCCCAAAATGGACGGATCTGAGCTCTCGGATCCCAAGGCTCTTGCACTAAATCCACCCTGCAAGGTAATATACAAAGAAAGAGGAAGTCCGGTATTTAAAGGCATGTGGTACCAGTACCTGGTTAGAAAAGATAAATTAAGGGCAGAAATTCTGCAGTAGCTGAAGGAATGAAGCCCCAGCAGGTGGCAGGAAAAAACTCGGATGCTCTGCTGAGAGTTGAAATACTCTGCTGAATAGTTGCCAGCCAAGCTGGCGGGTGCGTGCTGTGTCAGACTCTCTTATTTTGGGGTTTTCTCCCAAAAAACACATGCCCAGCCCAGCCGTGCTGGGCTAACCCATTTCTGGCTGCATCTGCCTGTGTGATGCTCGTGCAAAAGTGTTCCAGGGGAGCCGGGGGAATGAACAAAGCCAGGAGCTGGGGAGGAGCTGTGGGCGCCGAGGGCCCGAGGGGGCTCCTCCATAGTGCTGCTCACCCACGATGGAAGAGGGGAAGCACCTTGTGTCCCATCTTGGCATGGGTGCGAATGCGTGGGCAGGCATCGGGACACTTGTTTTTCATATTTTCCCTCTGCCTGGCTGTGAATTGCCAGCGTGACCCAGGCTAATCACAAAGCATCACCCCTACTCTCCGTCTAAGTGGAGTAATGATGGCTTGCCCGCTCCTGTGACTGGGGATCTGCAAATCCAGACATACCTTCCGAATAACAAATACCTAACAAATCTTAAGCACACCCCACAGGACTGCTCTGGCACCTTCCCAGGATTTTATTTCTGAAGTGGAATGAAACGCTTCTGGCTCCTGTTCCACATTGAGTGAGGGACACGCTGCTACACCAAGGATGTCCTTTGTTAAAAAGAGAGATATGTGGACAAGTAGTAATTCACGGACATGGAGCATCTAGTCACTTACAAGTCATCTAGTCAAATACATTTTATCTTACCTTTCATCTAAAGAAAAACAAAAGGGATGTACCCTTAATCCTGTGCTAACGAACATCTGCTGGCCGTGGCCACCTGCCGTGATAGCTTGTCTGCCCTCTGAACAGTTAATGTCATCATTAACCCTGTTAATGATGACAACAACATAAAAATAATCCTCCCTGTTGCATGAACAGGTTTCATAGTATTGTGGTTTTATTCTTTGCAGTTCCGTGTCACTCCTGATTTGCACTATTAGACCGACTATCTTGTCTTAGACCTACTTCAGCTAATGCCTGTGTCTTCCTGTTAGTATTCCTGTGCTGAGATCCCCTCTCTTTCTGAAGCCTCTTAAAATGATTAATTTTGACTTGACGGATGCATAAGTAATTCCTCCTTTGGCCTTTCACATTGATTTTCTGTGTTTTCATTAAGGTTAATGCTCCTCAGATGAAATCAGCTCTATTATCATTCTATTAGTTTGATTTTGGCCGAGTAGCGTTTCCATCAGATTTTGGTCACTGCAGAATCCATACCTATCACAAAGCTCCCGTGATAAAATTGGATTCAGGTAAAAAAGCCCATAAATCCTACTGTCGCAAGGAACCAATTAAAAGGCAGTAAGAGATTGCATCTGCTGGGAGTACTTGTAATTGATGAAGAAGGTTGCAACCAAGCTGATGAGTACCTCTTCACAACAGCTTTCAGTTAGCTCTTGTATTACCTGAAATTATGGATGAAGCTGCGTGAGGACACGAGCTGTAGCTAACAGAAAACAAGAATCCAGAATCTACGAGGGATAATTAGAACAACAGTGACAAGCAGCAAAATAAAAGCCACTCCTCACTTTAATTAAAAGGGCAAAAAAGGAATTGTTTCTCCTGGTGTCGGTAGCTGAAAATTCACTGACGGCATGACATGAAAAATACACTGAAGAAAGATTTTCTTTAGCCCAAGAAACATCTGCAGGTATTTTTCTTGTGTATTTTTTATGAATATTCATCTGCTGAGACTGAAACGTAAATCTTACACTACTGAGGCCTTTGGTTTGAACCGGTCACCTCTAGAATAGTTTGTATTTCAGGTTTGAAGCAAAACATTGATTCACCAAACTTCTTATTTCTAATTTCGTTATTGATCTGTTCAACGTGTTTTCTCCTCTGCGATTTGGATCTTCATCCACAGGACAATTTGGAGAAGCACTTATTTGTGGAAGCAGGTTGACGGGAGAATTTGTCATGTGCAAGTACAAAATAACCAACTATAACTCTGCCCTCAGTTTTGGCACCCGGCGTCCCTAAGGCTTTCTCCCACAGTCGTTCCATTCTCCTCAGCTCAACGTGACAAGACGACGTAAGCTGTGTGTATAAATTTCACTGCACAGGCATCTCTCTCACAGGTTGTACCATCCTTTTCATGTCCACAACTGCAGAGCAGATGAGCGTACAGATCAGCCACGCGTGACCTGATCTTTCCCTTCATTTGGAAGAAAAGCATTCCTGCCCCTGTACCTGAAAAGCTGTGCTACTCTCTGTTAGCTGTCACTGATGGACAGCAGTAACGCTTGGGCTTTGTACCACACCTTAACTTCTGTTCCTTGAGAATGGTCTGCAGGACCTTGTCTGAAGCTGGAGGCCACTGGAGTTTTCCATGGACCCCATTATGCTGGAACAGCCATCCCCAAACCAGAACCCCTCCTCCAGGTGCATGAATACACCCTTTCTCCTCAGCAGTCAAAGCGCTGGCCGAGGATCCACTCAAAGAGCCCATAAGCACAGCGGAGAGAGGAAAAGCAACGCCAAAACCGGATGGTTCTTTTAGCTAACCTCTCCTAAAGCCCAAATCCAGTGTGTCTGAAGTGAAACCACTCTGTGAAGTGAGTCGGCAGTAGAGGCCACGGATGAGTTGCTGTCGGTCACGGAGCAGCCTCCTGTTCCTGACAGACGGATGACACAGCTCTTAAGCCACATCATGGATGGCGAGCACACAGCTCCGTCACGTATGCAACACGCCAGTGGGGGGTGTCACATGTGTGAGGAGACATGTTTGGACACTGGGTCTGACCTCCCTGGTGTCATGCTTTTGGGGAAGGGACTGTCCTTTTGTAGCTCAACAGTGACGATTGGTTTCTCCATTACCTGTGTACGGGGAAGCTGAGAAGCCCCAGATTTTAGGATTAAAACCACGGCTAATTGTATCATAATTTGTTCTGACATTTAAAACCTTTCAATATATTATTCCGTCTGAATTGTATTATGTACACCCCATGGTAAGAGTAATGTTTTGGGATCACAGAATCACCGAGGTTGGAAGGGACCTCTGGAGATCATCTGGTCCAACCCCCCTGCCAGAGCAGGGCCACCTACAGCAGGTTGCACAGGATGGCATCCAGGCGGGTTTGGAATGTCTCCAGAGTCGGAGACTCCACCACCTCTTTGGGCAGCCTGTGCCAGTGCTCTGCCACCCTCAAAGGAAAGAAGTTCCTCCTCATGTTGAGATGGAACTTCCCAGGTTCAGAGTACCTTGTTTTTTTGTTAAAGCCATTAGAACTGCATAAGCAAAAACTACCTACAATTGCATTTTGTTACAGTTTTCCCTTTTACATAAACCTGCTCCAATGTAAGTGCTTTTGTCATGAACACGGTTTCTCTTGCATTTTATCTTCCAGAGATCCAGTATTTCTACAGCTCACACTGCCTATATGTGAAGGATTCAGGCTTCCTAAGTCCGGCAAAGCAACACCTCAGAGACCAGTGCGCTGGAACGACAAATCAGAAAACACGCAGGCTTATTATAATGTGAACTTTGAAGTGGAAGGGTGAGCCGAGAAGGAATTAAAGTGATATTAAAAATAAAATGTTGAACTTCCATATTCAGGTTGTGTGACCTGCTGTACACCCAGCTCATGCTTCTGGCCATCAGGATGGACTGGGCACAAACGGACCTTGCTGGTGCCTCTCGGTGAGCCCACCAGAGCAACCACAGACCAAGATGGCACACATTTAACTACTGGGTTGTAACAAGTCCTGGCGTATTTGCTTCCAGAGATTCCTTTTTGAATGGTGGAAGGAAAAAATAAAAATCTTTCCCTACAGTGAGGTTGGCAGATCGGTCCAAAACCACTTGGAGGCTTCCTTCCAAGCGGGCAGTGCCAAAGTGACCAACACTTCTGTTTCTTCAGCAGGAAAACAATGCCATAAGGAGACACCGTTTTGGCTGCTCAGAGGTTTTCTTGAATCTCTTACTTCCCTTCCCTGCCAGTTTCCAACAGTGCAAATGTCGGCTATTTGTAAAAGACATCGAACTCCTCATTTGCACGGATCCCAGCAATTTGCTTGAGTTGTTTCCTGCCGTTCATGCTGGTTCATATTTTGTCAAGGGTTGTGTATTTTCTTCCCTCGTGCAATGGCAAGTTAAGAACTGGGGTTTTTTGAGATAAAAACACCAGGAAAGGCAAGAACAGAACTAACACACTACAGTTCTTTCTGCACGAGCTTTTTGGCCGCAGGTATTTGCAATCTTGTTTCAGCCTCCGAAGTATTCACAGACATAGCTAATTTTATACTTGCAATAGATTTATTTTGAGATGTGAAAATCCATTATATTCTCTTTAAATGAGGTTACATCCATCTCAGTGCTTCCTAGCACAATACTGTACAGGTTCAAATTAACTTATTATAATAAGAATCAACACAACACCTTAAAAATGAACAGTTCTATAAAACCAAGTGACTCAGGTACACCAGGAGCTACATATATCAGACCTCAGCGATCAGTTTGAAACATCTGGCTAGAGCAGAAGTTACATAAGCCATCAAAAATTTAACATCAGATTAGTATGGTCACAAGGGCAGCAATAAAACTGCCATCTGGAGAAAGAGCAGGGTTCATTTCAAATGCTCGATGAATGCAGCACTACTCCATTTTGCTGAAAGCTTCTCAAACAGCTTTTTTTAATGCATTAGTTTCCTGATATATAGTATATGAGAGATGAAGTATTTACAGGCTCACAGTACTTTAATTAATCTTATATCCCATCTCCCTTCTGACTTCAGTGATTCAGCCCCATTCCACGGGCTTGCCACAAGAGCAGAGCACATCAGGGGAATGTTCCTTAAAGATGTCATAGCAGCAGACACACCGGGAGTTCTTTAACACATTCATGTTATTTAACATTTAAAAATTACTTTCCTGAAGCAGATTAAAACAAGATTAGTGAGCACAGGGCAGGGTAGGAGTTTTACCTTTTCCCCGTTGAATTTATGAGAAAAACCCTGAAAACCTCCTTCACTGGGTGTAGGAGTTGAGAATTATTTGAACAGGAAGAGAAAAAAGAAAAAAAAAAAGCGTTTGGCAGGTGAAATTCCAGAAGATGAAGAACTGGAGGGCATCATTCAATTAATGCAGTCCATAACATGAATCTGCAGCGTGTCCAAATCGGGTAGAATTTCTTCACATTTGGGACACGAATATATTGAGATATTCTGCTGCTCTGGCCAGTCTTGACTACCAGTTCCTGCAAGTAGAGGAGATAACTGATTACCAGTTAATATTACTTAATTTTTCCACTCTTTTTGTGGAGCAGTTGGAAGAGGATTGGCTTGCTCTGGCTGGAGAATCACGCTCTCTGCAGCTACCCGATTGCCAGAAGAGCCAAGCGAAGCCGTTTTAAGCCGAACACGGTAGGGCTCACAGTACCTCTTTGGACAAGGCGAGGTGAGTGTTCCCGATCCGGTGCCCTGGCTCCGTGGCGATTCTGCATCTCCGCCAAAGTGTTTCTGAGAATAAAAAAAACATAAGTCAAGGGCTCTGAAAAAAAGCCTGAGCAAAAGGTATCTTCCCTTTGTCTCCAGAAAGTATACCAGGTTTCAAAATAAATCAAAGGACTTGTAAGTAAATCATGTCAACCGGTCATACATTTAGTTCAGAACTACCGCTCAGAAACAGGACCTAGAAATGCTGCTGCTTTGTGAGATGGTGCCAGGGTCCTGCTGCAATTGGGGTCCTACAACTGACACCAGCAGGATTTTGGCAGCTACACACCTAGGGATCTGGGACACACTCCTCTGCAAAATGCTCCAAAGACTCTCAGCTATTCAGGGCAAACTGCAAATTCTGTTAAAGTAGAAAAGCAAGTTATACCAGAAAAGGGGTCCAGTGCACAGTTAATGTGACATGTAACTTGATTCTTTAAATTCTGGGCACTCTCCTTGTACTTACGGCTTCCACGAGATGAGAGAAGGATACGTGGTTAATAGTTTTTTTTTTTTCCTCTTTTACAGATAAGAGTGTTAAAATGGTGCAGTTCCACAGTATCACAGTACTTGAAACTATGGGTAGTCACTTACCACTGCCACCTGGCAAAGCAGCAGATATCCTTGGCACACATGCAGCAAGCTTAGCTGCAGATTCACCACTAAAATTGCGGCCGGAACCCAAAGAAACTCAAATGAATCAGCAGGGAAATTTACCAAGTATGAATCATCCAAAGTGAAATCTTGTTAAGGCACCCAAGTAAGAACTAGCGCGCTTTACAGAAATTCTATTGCAAAATTAAAATGAGAAGTCAGCCAACTGATTTTTTTTTCTCTTTTAAAATTCAAATTAACCAAGAAATAAATGTCTGTAGAGCTGCTTGCCTTTCTACTGAGATGCTAGCAAGACAATGTTAGTCAACTCCAGCACACAGGATAACAAAATAGTCCAAAGGCAACTCAACCAAAGTCTGTTCTCACCGGCCAAGATCTTGAAGGTTTTGCTGCTCTTTTAGCAGGTATGCCAGCTGGACGGCCAACTGCTCCTTCTCCTCATGGATCTTCTCTCTCGCTGCCCTCTCAGCATGGAAGTCAGAACAATAGACCTCCATCTGATCAGAGAAATGAAATCACACTGAGAATCTGTAACTTGGACTGAACCGTAGTCATGTATTATATATCAAAACAGCAAATCTGTATCACAGCCTGCATCTACTCAGAACGCTCCTACAGCACCTACACACTGCAAAGCAAAGACCTGCACCACTTAGAAGGAGAAGAAGACTCAGTTTCTGGATTCTGTATAAAATACTTAAGTGTCTTATCTGGGACAGGGCTACTGCCCTCTGCTGTGCAGAGGCAGAAATGAGGCACAGACGAGAAGCAAGGAGGTGACTTGACCGGTGACACAGACAAATCTGAGCCACAGACAGTGGAACTGGGCCAAGATGCCGGTTCTGCGCCTTAAATGTGAGGCAGACCCTTTTTAGTCACTGTTTACACACACTGGCTTGAGGAGAATCATCCCTAAAACATATGCAGTGATTCTTCAGACAGTGGTTTTAAATACACAAACACATCTATTCCCAGCTTTTGTTTGTTGTGCCAGACTCCAGCATACGCAGTTCCTCCTACAGAACCGTAGGATATGGTGGTAAAGGCTCTGCAGGGATCCAGAAGGCAGGGTGAGTAAAGGAATTATGCTTTGGAATTGAGGAAATGTATTGAGTATTCTAGAGCGAGCCATTAAATACCTCCTCCTGGTTTCTGAATATTGGGGTGGGGGAACTAGGCAGTTTCTGAAGAAGAGCTGATACCTGAGCACGGAGCACAGCCATAGTTTCAAGGTCCTCCTCTTGCTTAGCAATCAGCTGCTTCATTTCATCTATCTGGAGCTGCTTTGCAGCAAGGGCTTGTTCTGCCAACTCCACCTTCGCGTTCAGTTGTTCCACCACAGCTTTATCCACTCTGTCCAGCTGCAAGGAAGAACTCTGATTAGGAGATGAACTCAGAATACGACCCTGCTTGAAGTGAAAATTTGCTTCTTAACCCTCCCGCCCTTGGAAAAGCTTCTAAATTTGGTCATCAAAGGGGCTTGGACTAAGACAGCAGTGGTGATTGATATTTTAATTCAAAGATTAGTTTTGAGCTTTCAAACTACACCGTACCAAGTTTAAAGAGAACTCCCTAGTGGGCTCTGCAAAGGATATTCTCCCACTTTCCAAAATTATACAGAAGAATCTGGCAATTCCGCAGAGCCTCAGTTACGAGCAGGACCTCACCGTGGCAGGCAGTAATTTAAGATTACAAAAACGTTGAGAGGTCGGCCTTCCCATATTTACAAACTAGGCTGCAGGAACACCAGTATGCCTTTGTGTATCACTGATCTCTAAGGCCGGACTCCGTACTGCACTGCAGATTAGGCCTTACCTAGAAAACACCATGGAAGTACTGATGTATGGATAAATTTTTCTATAATTGACAGCCCAGGATCTATGTTTCTCAGAGCAATGTTGCTACGTCGCACGCTACATTATGTGGAAGTGATGACAATTGTTTCCTGCCCAAATTTGTTCCTAAATACATTCTCCCATCCCTTCCCACTCCCCCCTAATTAACTATGATTTCTTCTTGTGTAGAGTTTACCTCTTTGAGTTTCATTTCATCGATTGCTTTCTTTGCCTCAGTGAGTTCAGGAAGGAGTTTGCTGTATGCATCCTGCAAGCTACTACATCTTGCCCTGTTTATGACAAGGAAAGAGGTGAAAGTTTGGAGCACCTAAAAATTCTTTGAAATCTAAACGATCTGTTAGAATTTAGAAAAAAGGCCACTACCACCTCCTTGCAAATGAATCTGCATTTCTGATGAGAAAAAATCATGCTCCATCTCGCATCATCTCTCTTCCAGTGAGTTGTGTGCTGCTCTACCCATGGACTGAGTCCAAACAAATGTCCTTACTGATCGTCTGCATTTCAGAGTGAAGACTCCACCACCCAGTGTTTTTATATCAAGCTCACAAATTCTGTTCAAAATTTAACACCTCTCTTAAGAAGTCTTGAGACTTCAAGTGAAGGAGAATTCATCAGGATAAGAACCAGACACAGACTTCAAGATAATGAGCAGCTTCTCCAGCAACTGAAGACAGGTCCTTCGGGCGGTTCAGCCTCTCTGTACGGTTTGGACTGACATTTTCACACTCCTGACATGGACTGCACATGAAAGGCAGCAGGGAGCCAGAGCAAACAGTGAGTCTCTTTACTTTAGCTTCGCTGCGTACTTACCTCTCCTAGTTGCAAATGTATTGTAGGGACCGTAGAACTCTTCATTAACGTCACTTTCCCATCGTTGTTGCCATCTGACTTGTGCCTACCCCCCAAGCTGTGGACACATTTACCCCTGCTACTCGGCGGGGCAGCTGTTGTCACTTTTCTGCTTCCTTCGCTTGTATATTATACCTGACCCTATTCCATCTTTGAATTTGTGACAAAAGGAAGACACAAGTCAGAGTTTACAGCTCAAAGTTTCCTAAGTGAGGTGTTTGGGCCTAATGTGGAGACTCCAGATTCAAAGTGACATAGACGCCGAGGTGAATGCAGGTTTCTAGTTCAGACTCGACAAACGTAACACGGTTTCAAAGGGTGCAGAACACAAAACTCATATTTCAGATTAATTTCCTCTTTGGCCAGGTTCCCTTGGACTTCCCTTCTCACTGACAATACCTCCCTGGAACATAAACCCAAGTCTTACTTTTCTTCAAGTGTCTTGCCTTGTTCCAGCTTGACCTCTGCCTGCATGCTCTCCACCTGAAGTTCCAGCTTCTTGATGGTGTACATGAGCTGCTGCTTCTCCTCCAATTCTGACGCAGCAGCCAAGCTTTTTCTTTCCAGTACTTGGCACCTGACAGAACAAGGAAAACAGGTTCATCTCTCCTGTTCACCTTTTCCTGGTGGATTTGGCACGCTACGCATAACACAAAAACAATCTTTGTGTGGTTCACTTTAAAGGCTTATTTTGATGAAGAACAAGGAAAGACAAAAATGAACCTACACACAACCATCAGAAAACAAAGCTACTGAAAGCCAACAATTACTTTCTTACTATTATGAATCGCAAAGAACTGGAATTTGACAGAAAGCTAAGCAAGTAAAGTGAGGGTTTTGTAACCACTTTTTATAACCTACAGAATTGGTCTTCAAAAGCACAGACAGTTCATGGGAAAAGGGTCATAACCAGGTCCCGCAGCTTCTTCCCCTAAGACCAGAACAGGGATTGACTATGTGAAGCAGAAAACAGGAAAGATTTGCCTTTACATCAAGAAGGATTAAAACCCAAATCTTAAAATTCAAGGCACTGGGGTTCTATTTGTAGAACTAGGTTGGCAGCTCAGATTTTCTGACAGTAACTGTACTTCTGTACTTTCATCTCCACTTAAAAAGAAAGAGCAATCTTTTATAGCATTCCTATGAAACAGATATTTAAGTTGATATTTGTGGAGCTGGTGAGTTTCCCAAGGTGGGAGTTGTTATACGAATATGTACTGGGTGTTACGGCAGAAGTTTTGTTCTTCTGAACCTTACTTTTCTTGAAGCTTCTTCTGAATCAATTCTGCTTCTTTTAACTTCTCATGGGCTTCCTGAAGCTCTTTGAACAGAGCACAAACTTGCAAATTCAGGGTTTCTACTTCACTGCCAACCTTTTAGAGAAAGAAATAAGGAAAATTATATATGGACAGTTCAAGATAGGAAAGTTGCAGGCTAACTAAGAGATTGAACCAGGAAGTATCATTCTTTCTCTAGAGAAAACAGCTTAAGTCAGTACGCGCCATTACACTCTATACTCAGTAACAAGTAATACTCAGTAATAAGGCTCTGTCCACAAGGCTTCAAAATTACTAATTATTCCTAAATATGGCAGAACCCTATTTTGACTTAACACTTTCATAGAATCCAGGTGATTCAAAACCAACAGTATTACAGACTTTCCAGTGTTAGCTAGAATACATCTCATGCAGATGGGAAACACATCTACATTTTCTTTCTGAGTTCACAATTTAAAACACACGAGCAAAGCAGGCAGACTTAGTGATACTGCCACTTCTCTAAGCAATAGTTATAGTCTGTCAAAGAAACATAAACAAACGAACTACCCCTACGTAGGCTTCCGCTGGCAAAAGTCTGCCTTCTAATCAAGCTGCAAGGTGAAATCTTGGTCCCTGGTGAAAGCCATCATGATATTTTACCCAACTGGAACACAATCAATCCATGCTTCTGGAAAGCAAATGTGGCAGCCTCGCTGAAAGAAAAGGCTAACCTGACTCAAAAAATCCCATCACACAGTACGGACCGTCTTTCCTCATCACCCGTTTCTTAGCTTGCCCAGGCAAGGAGGAACAGCGGAATCATAGTCTCCTAGATCCCTGCTTCTGGGAAGCTTGCAGGCAGCCTCCCAGGGAAGGCAGAGCAGCAACTGGAGTGGTGCTTTAAGATGAGTTGTGTCAGGAGACCTGGCTGAGATTAGCATCCAGATGTGTTTTGGCAGAGGATGTCCTCTAGCCTCTTCTACCCCAGCCATTCCTCACTCTCCAAACAGAGCCAAAGCAGCATTCCTTCTCTCCCATGATGTCTTCAAATGCAGAGCCCTCAAATGGTCCACACTGCACCCTCACATTGTTTCATTAAAGATCTACATTTTACAATAGGAAGAGATAACATGAGCTCTGCTGAGAAGAGCCCTCTGAAGAAACTCAACAGCATAAACAGAAACAATAAGTACAATCACACGGATCTCACTACGCTGACCTCAGTATCAGTACTTAGATGAGGAGCACCTGGCTCAAACTGTAACTCAAGTCAAAGTTGAGACGAAAACCTAGAAAGAATTAACTGGCGCATCACCTGCTTTCCTTAGAAAGGGCATCTCTTGGTCTGACCATGGACTGGTCTTGTTTAACCAAGCCAGCCCTGCTCTAAAATACTTGCCCTGGCCTTCTGAAGGGCAGAGGTCTCCAGCAGATCCCATGGAGTATTTGCTAGCCCCGTGCAGCGCCTCAGGTAACTCACACTCCTCATATGCAGGCATTCTTAGTGACCTGTGTTATGCAGTGTACTCAACCTGACCGGACCTCCACTGCTATGGGAGCTTACACACCTAACTCACATAGAGACATCTACAACGTAGGCCTATAAACTCAGGTGTCTGAACCTGGAGCTGAATGCCAACCTCTACAACCATCCAAACCCTTAATTGAAAACAAAAAAGACCGAGTTTGCCTCGAACAGTGCCTCAACCCGAGATAGTTATGTCCCACTATTGTAACACCTCTCACCAAAAACATGAAAAAATCCCAAACCAGGTGCCATATGTGCTCCACATCTAAAGTCTTTTACAGTGTGCTGTCATTGGATTTTGATCCAGAAGCTGGCCTAGCCAGTAGTGAGGAAATTCAGCCAGTCTAGAAGACGTTCTGCAGCTAGAAATGGCTGCATCTTTCTCTTGAGTGGGCACAGCCAGGGCAATGAGGTATAACTGCAGTTATGCCGTGCTTTCCTAACTCTTGACCATGGTGGCTGCCGTAATCTGGAACCACCTCTAAGATATGGATTGGAGAGTTTAAAATTCACTTCTGTACCCTGTGCAGGGTATTTGCCCCTTGCTCCCTGAGTGCAAGTGGAAATCTAGGCCCTGAGGTTGCTGGCCTCAACAAGTAAGCTGTGTGTTGTTAAATCTCAGTTCAGGAGGACGGGTACTTACAGCCTCTGAACTCTCCTCTTCTTCCTGTTCAGTTTGTGTCCCGCTTTCCAGGCAGTTGCTGGTCTCCTTCTCCAACTTTGACAGTCTGGAAAACAGAATGAGCCAACAATGATGGATTTGGCCTATATTTAAAGTGAGATTGTGACTATTCAAGGGCTTCATGCAAGCGATGTACTCTCTTTCTAACATCACAGCCACAACCGAGAGGCAGAACTGAAAGTAGAGACATGCAGGAAAGCCCGCACGATCATGGGGGTTCCTGAAGAACACAGGACACCCAGCATGTATATTTAATTGGAAGGGATGTGTAAATCTGCAGGCGTGCTGAAGGACAGTGACATTCATTCCACAGTGATCAATCTTTGGTACAGTCCAAAACTACTAACCCTTTGGAAATAGGTCAGTCTGTTCACTGAATCCAGTGATTAATATTGCCTCTATTTTTCTTTGATATTGTCAGAGGCTGAGATTTCTAAGAATCATTTGGCTACGGCTCATTACCTCTTCTAGGAAGACCATGAAGAAGCAATTACCGTGACACCAACCTTTCATAGCAGATAATGTCCAGGAAGTCCTACTCTGTCTCTGTGAAGTGGGGATTTGGAACAGCTACTGCTTCGGCAATTTTCCATGCCTGAACAGTTATGCTGATTTATACCAATATAACTGAACTGAGACGGACTCTCATGCAGGTCTCAGTGAAAAAACCCTCTCTCTTAGACAAGTTAGGAATGTAACTTATTTTAGACATTTCTAAGGAGCTTTTGCAAGCTCACACATTGCTAAATGTAGCCTGTCAATATCATGAAGAGGACTGTAATCCTTGTTTTATACATAGTGATTTGCTTCGGGCCTCACATGTAGGTGATTCACACAAAAGCAAGTAACTACGAAGGAGTGAGCAAAGAGAACATCCCCAACTAGTCGTCATATCCTCCTGACATAACCTGGCCAAACTTTGAACCCAAGAGGAAATGGGTAATTTGTCTTGATCTGTGATGCTAAAGGAAATAATAATAAAACATGGAAACTCTTTTGCCCGCAGAAGAAAACCTGTAAGGACAACCACAAAACCAGGTTATTGCTACTGAGTGCTTGGGAGATTCCCCATCCAGGTCACGCTGATATTTCAGCTTGTCTCTGATCAGTCACAGACCCCATAACTGCAGCAGCCCTGACAGAGAACGGCTCCAAACGTTACAGTGCACCTACTTCATACCTCTCTTTGTGATCCTGCAGCTCCTTCTCAAGGTCTTCCCTCTTCTGGGTCTCATTTCTAAGACAGCAGAGCAGCTGGCTCACAGTTAGCTCCTCAGGCTCCAAATTCTTCAAATCATCTGCAGCTTTGCTCCTGCTTCAGACCAAAACAGATGTGAATAACAACACCGAGATTGTACTAGACCGCTCCCTTATCCCTAGTTCTGGGACCCCATCTGAGAGGCCACCGTTTCACAGTGCTGAAAACCAACAGTCTGAGCAAAGGGCTCATTCCCAAGAACCTAGACCTGCCCACGAGCCGCTAGCCACAGTCCCTCTCCATGCAAATGCAGTCCTTGCTTTGCATAGTGCTCAGATGAGATGATACAAAAGCCAGCGCATTTATTCCAATCTACTTTGCAGCCCCTTCTGCAAAACGCTGCTGTCTGTTCCCAGAATAACATTTTTTTCCAATGAAACACACAACAATTCTTATCTCTGTCTCATTCCTTTCTAGGAAAAGAAGGTACATTCAACTAAAGTGGTCATGAGAGATTGCTTCCTTTTTCAGGAAAAAAGTCTGTTCAATATTTCAACTCCCTCATATTCTATCACTCTTCTCAAAATCGCATTACGCTCCTGTAGAAGTGAACCAAAGCAATTAAAAAACTACCTGAAAAATAAGGTAAGTTAATTTCCTCATGATAAAATACTGTATTCCATTCCCTCCATTTTTATGTCTGTTTTTGACAGAAAGTCAAAATTCCCTAACTATATGGTAAGATAGGCAGGTTATATACACTGCACATTTCAGCAGCTCAGCTGTAAAACTGCATGTGTTTAAAACTTCGCTTTTGTAGTTCAGAACAGAACGTAAAGCGTAGTCCTCTACATGCTCCCGAGAGCTAAAGATCTTTGGTGAGCAAAATTCAATACCCCAAAGACAGTGTTCAGCCAGGATATTTTAAGTAAATAACGTTTATCAGGGGATTTTTAGTGCACCATTCTACTCTTACAGAAATAAACCCGTCCTGAGTGGATCACATTTCTCTGAACCTCTTAACAGCACCAGTCTAAAGTTTCAATGCCGGACAACGACACACGGTGACACAGAAAATATTTTAAGGTGTACATATACCCCTTCTTCTTGTACATATGGTCCAGATACTCATCAAAAGGTAAAAATGTCCCACAGAGAATGTCTTCTCGTAATCGATGTTCTCACAAGCCACCGCTACTGACAAGCTGAACACTTGCAGCCCAGTCTGTGGTCAGAGACTCTCTGAGTTTCATCCATAACCACAACTTCCCCCCCAGCCCCCCCTTCAACTTCTTAACTGCATGCTGAGGGACAAGTTTTCTATGTCATTACATTAAAATGCTGGTCTCCCTTGCAGTGACACAGGGAATGACAACCTGTACATGGAGCACAGCTTCCTGCCTTGCTATGCCCTTAGCATTTTCTATAGCCTTCCCTTCCAAAAAAGAAAGGCCACAAAGTAAATAAGAGTTCAGCCACAACCATCTAGCTGCTAAATTGGGCAGTATTCAAAACGGAAAGTTTAATAGTGTCAGCTGTCTACGTCCATGAGGAGTGAAGGTTCAGCTAGGGGCAAGAAAGTCCCTTGTGCCCTGGAGCTGATGTAAAGATCAAATTTTAAGAAGTAACCTAAACAGAATGCCGGTATCTTAAGCTTAGTAACCTGAAAAATAAGGAGTATGTTATTGCATGTCTGTCTGCCCCACCGTGATACACTTTATACCAACCACACGCAAACAGAACAGGCAGGTTCAGATTTGAAAGACCACAAGACCTTTGATTCTTACCAACACCGTAACTGGGTACAGGACAGAAACTCAATTAGGTGGTCTCCAGTGACTAGAAGGAAGGGAGCCTCTGTCTTTTCTGTTTGGCCTCCCTTAAAAGCCTGAAAAGTTGGCAAGTCAGCATGTACATAAATGCCTAGCCAACTGTCCAGAATATGCACTATTTCTTGTCAGCTACTGAAATTCAGAAGGAAAAATACCAGAGAGCTGAGGGGCTTTCTGACACGGTAGGAAGGTAGAGCTACTGCAATGGAGGGACTCAAGGCCACAGAAAACCAGGATTTTCTAGTGCATTCCTCACAGAAAGAAGTCCCTCACGTTGAAAGCAAACCCCATTGCAGAAGTCCGAATCGCACACATCACACAAGAACCTACGTACGTGTAGATGGCAATGTTACTGGTCATTTCACCACTATTCTCTTCATGTTCCTTTGCAGTTCTACTTATTTCTCCTTCCTAGGAAAGAAAAAACATTATTAGCTTGGTATTTGGACTAAGCAGGACATGGTTTTATTTACTTGAGTTAAGGAAGGAAGGAAGAAAAACAGGGAAAACTACTATCACAGTGATAACAATAAACCCACAAAACTCCTACAGATCAGTTTCATGTTTGGAAATTCTAAACTTAAATACTTCACGTGCTTTTCCCTGTATCTCTTCCAGACTGATAAGGGAAGAGGAACAACGACAAGATTTGGCCTTCTCTTTTCATCAGCAACTTCCGTGGCCACTCTCCCCTATAAAGATGACTGGGCACCACACAGCAACAGCCAACATCATTGCAGGTGACTTGAAATACAAGCCTAAAACCCTCTCTCCTGCCTCCCAAAAGAACCACTTTCCCACTACAAAACTCACTCCTTGATCTTTGTAGCCCCCATGAGAATCTTTGTGGCAAAAAAAGAATGTGTCCTTGAAGGCTTCCTGCGGTCTGTGTGTTTTTCAACAACTCCGAAGAATTCTTAATTAAATTCTCTCAATTTCTTGTTGCACTTCTACTTTCGAGAGAGGGATTTGCTATTACGGGGATATTGGACACCCACATTTTCACGTTTCACATTTTGCCTGGGAAAATTTTTCAGATACAAGAACAGAAGAAAAAGTAGATTTTTGTGCCTCTAGGGAATAGTCTACAGGTTTGCACTTAGTTTTGTTTGCCTGCATCTCTACATACCTGTCAGTAGAAAGTGAGCCCTATTCTCAAAAGAAAACACCCTTCTATGCATAGGTCTTGCCCTTTAACAAAACATAGTACCGATGCTCCCAGGAATTCCAACCAAGATAAGATTCTTAACATTTTGAATTAGTCCAACGTCACGTGCTGCAGCATGTTGGTTTTTCCAGAGAATATTTTTAGTGTGATGGAGGCTACCTATGAAATTTATTTACTTTGAGCTTGAACGTGGAAGGACAAAAATAAATTCCAAGTCCTTTACCACTACCTCTTGTAACACAAAAGTGCTCCGTGTCAGGTAACCTAACAGACTATAGAATCATTTAGGTTGGAAAAGACCTTTAAGATCATCGAGTCCAACCAAAATCTCCCAAATCCACTGTGCCTATATCTTGTGCTACTGCTGTTGCTGGCAGTTTGCTGTTCCCTCACAAAGGGGCATAAAGACTTTTCATCGACACGGGTAGAGATTCACCCTTTCTATTAAAGGAAGACAGGATGCTAAATACCTCGCTGTAGAATGTCACCAAGTCAACAGTGTCACCGTAATTACACTCAGACCTGACTTCCTCATCATTTAGCCTGGCATGAGGAGGAAATTCAGTTTGTAAAAAAAGGAGGACCAAGCTGGAATCAAAGTTTCTGGCTGCAGGTCACCCTGTTCTTTTTATTCCCCTCACTTACGTTCATCCCAATCTCCACAAAGGAATCCTCCGCCGAAGAGATGTTCAGCTTGACCTGCAGTTCTGAAATGATGGCTAGTAGATCTGCTTTCTCAGCCTGGAGTCGCTGCACCTGGGATTTCAGTTGCCTCACTTCCTTCTCGGGAGCCACGCAGCCCTCCTGGGACAAGCAAACCCCGATTAGCCAACCAAAAGGAAACAGCCAAGGAGCAAAGAGGCTGTCCCGCATCCCTTCTTCTCTCTTCAGTTTTGCCTGGAAAAACCCAGTGTACAGATCCCTAGACGGTGATTTAGTCCACTAGACAGCAAGGAGTCAAAACTGTGAAACAAAGTTGATCAAATGATGGGTGTCATGCTTCTGGCTCTCTGAAAGCACAGACAATTAGGATGTAAATCTCCACCTGAATCTGTGCATCTATGCCCCTCACTACCATGAAGGGTCTCAGCCAACCTACAGAATTATCATCCAGAATTATTGTATTTTTTCTCCCATATCCTTATTCCTCTTTTCCCAAATCTACCCAAGATTCTAGGGAGAAAAGGCTGGTGGGCAGAGAGCTTTTCCATGCACTCCACTTTCAGCCCTTCCCCACCGTATAACTTCTCTGTACCCCCTCTCCATGCATAAATCTCTCCCTGGATCCCTGACCTTCACACAAAGTCCTATATCCCTTCCACAAAGCCTCTGTCCCTCAGAGATTCCTCCCAGACTTAATCTCTCCTCCCAGTCGTGACTGTCTCCATCACCTTCTGCCTCTTCCCTTTCCCCAGGATCCTCAAAACCTTCTCTTAAGCCTCCGCATAACCAGGAAGCCTCATTGTTTTCTCTCCTTATAATGCCTCTCCCCATTATGAAACTTTCCCTGTGAGTTTGTTTCTTCCTCATTTTGTAATCTGAGTCTCCCACCTCCTGGTAAAGCCTTTATTATGCCACATACCATCAATGTAAGTTCTGGATAATTCCTGGAGTTTGGATTACATTCTAACTTCTCATTCATGCCAAATCTCCAAACTCTTGCTATGCTGACAATGTCTCTCCCCCCACAGGTACCATCCTAC
The DNA here is from genome assembly GCA_013398295.1 of Chionis minor. Classification (NCBI taxonomy): domain Eukaryota; kingdom Metazoa; phylum Chordata; class Aves; order Charadriiformes; family Chionidae; genus Chionis; species Chionis minor. Next base: position 101,250 of record VZSF01001890.1, on the reverse strand, counting down.
CCACCCTAATTGCTGCTGTCTCTGATTTTATGCTTATGCTGTAAGAGGATGCAATTTGAGTCAGATCCAGTGAAGAAGAGAGAGCTTTACAGCAATCTGTGCTAACAGAGGTACAGTTTTCAGAGGAACCCTCCTATGAGTGATGGTTTATCACTAAGGGAGACAACACGATAAATCTGTGATTTACTTTGAGTGAAACACAGATGTCACAACGGTAGCAACAGACTACAATCTAGTTCAGTTAATAGTAAAATACAGGTGAGAGAAATTAGACTAATTTTAGACTAGTCTTTCTGTTAGAGGAATTTTTTTCATGCTCTTTCTAAACAATAAAAAAAAAGAATTAAAGCAGAAGTCAGGCCTTCACGAGAGAAAGTAATTTTGTCTTAAATGCCACTGTCAGCCTGAAAATCGTAATCAGAAATGAAAATGATGCTGTTGAAATTACAGTTACCACTGGCTGATGAAACTGCAAAGAATCATGGAAGAACCAGGGCTTACTCTGTGAAGCTCAATTAAGAGATTTATTTTTACTTTTCTGGATGTTGGATTACTCAAGCAGGTTGGATCACTCTGTGAATAACATAGTTTAAGTATTCGAAGTATAAGAAGTTTCTAAAACAGGTAGAGGCAGAACAAATGCCCTACTTCCCCTTCAAAACTATTCCAGATTTATGAAATTCTGAGTTTCCTTGACAATCCTGAAACACAACCTTTAGCCTGTAAAGTAAAGATTGTGTAATACTTAACACAATCACACTATTTATACATTACTTTCTCCTCCTTTGTAACTTCTGAACCCACTGGCCAATTTTGATTTACATACTGAAAAAAATTTCTTACAGAGTTCCATAAAATAGGCAGTCAGGAGAGGAACAGGGAGTCTAGTAGTGTCTCTGTTGAGAAAAAAGCTAATAGACTCATGCTTCACCAAGCAACGGAGAATTCCCATGGGCCCTGGAAGTACCACATACTAGGATGGATCAGTTTGGCTCTGCATGAAACTTCTTGTTAAACACCTCTTCACATGACTATGTGGGTCACAAAGCAGGTTTTGTTTTAAGAGACTTTTTCTATAGAGGCCTGCAACATTAGGAATAAAGCGTTACAGAGCCCAAGGTAAGACAGAGGGAGAAAGCTCAGCCAGACTCAAACGGGGCAGCAGAAGTACAGATCTAATCTGAGCTCAGGAAAAAAAGCTTTCATGAGAGGAGAATGATGACAGGTAATTTTTTTAAATTTTGCTTACATGTCAATTTCTCCCTGGAAACACAAATACAAAAGCAATTAAACAGTCATGAAAGACAGATAATCTGACGAGCAAAAGGAGGAATAAAGTCAAGAGACACCCAACAGTAAACAAAATAAAGAATGAAAAGTTAGCAAGAAATGTTAATTTCTTATTTCTTACATCAAGAATGTTAATTATTATTGTTAATTAGATGTTAATTGAAATGTAAATTATCTCAGGTGCGGCACGACTGCTACACTCTGAGAAGACTCACTTTATAAAATAAGTCAGGCCAAGACCTCTTGTTAGAGCATAAGGATAAAAATGGAGATGTTAACAAATCTTCAAACCTCCCAGTGTGCTGAAGGGACATGAACGCTCCAGACTTTCCATTTAAAATCACGTCAATCCAATCAATCCCTTATTTACCATTTCAGCTCCTTCTCTTTCCTTTAAGCTCTGAAGTTGTTGCTGTAGCTGTTCATTTTCAATGCACTTGGCTAGCAAGCACTGCTTAGCCTCCTTAAACTTTAACTCATAAAATTCTCGTTCTTCTTTCTGCTTCTCTCGCCAGATGGAAAGTTCTTCATATCGGTCCTTCATAGCTTGGTTATGCACCTTCATGGCTTCTAAACAACAGCCAGAGACAAGACATTGGTTCACATTAATGCTCTGTCAATGAAACAGCAGATTTCCACTACGCTGAGCTCAGCATTCTTCAGTATCAAATGGGTTAGCAATAATCGGGTATGAAATGCAAATCTTCTTTTCGTGTACATTCAATACCAAACCAAAACTAAACTTATTATAGTCTGTTAGCAGTATAAACAACAACTAGCACTAAAGTCACTGCTGAAATCACATGCCCACTCTCTCTCACTTCTCGACTTATTCCTAAACCAAGAAGTATCGTTCACAAGTGGTACTTGGGCTCGTGCTGCCTGTGTTATTTACATGATCAACCCAAATGAAACTACTGCACTGAGATTCTGAAACTATTGAGATTTGGTAGGGAAACCAGACATCCTAGACTGGTAAGTTACTGCATGAGAACGGCTATCAAATCGAAAGTTTCAAACACGCCCAACAATGCTCTCCTTGAACATTTGGTTAAGATTAGATTGAAAGCATTGAAAAAAAATATACCTGACAACTTACAGCAAAGTCAGTTCCCCCTAGCTGGCAAGCCATAAGTCAGGATGTAACAACATCTGTCTTACTATTGCAAAAAGCTTACAAGATTTTTAGGAAGAGTCAATGAAAATATTTCAGACTTGCTTTTTTAAAGGAACAAACTCAAAGCCAGTTGCTTGAAAACCTTTTATACATCGTATTTTCCACTAATTTCCATTACGTCCTCATGCCATATTATAAACTTCAAACAAATCCTTCAGGTTATGTTAATAAATGTAGCTCTGGAGAATGATTCTGCAAGGTATGAGTTACATCAGCTGTAAATATGGTCCCAAAACATTCTCTTGTATGATAAAGGACCTTTCAGCAAAATACCAGAGGCATTTCTAGAAACAACTTTCCTATCAGATACCCATGAGACTCCACGGCAGAGAACCTGGACCAGGTCCAAAAATGATCCAAGCGGAATTTAAACCCCAGTGTAAAATCACAGCACACGATACGTGACTTCATGCTCTGCTGCCATATAAACAGTGAGGTACCTCTGTCTTTTACATAGAAAATTCCCAAATTCCTTGGGTTTTGCTCTATCCATTTTCAAAAAAACCCACATATCTGACACCTGAATTCCTGGGATCCAGAAGCAAAGTTCCCTCACCTGAAAGACTCATCAGGCATTTTCAGGGAAACCTATCGGTTTCTCCCAGATAGATCCTGCCACAGCCACCGCTTCCTTCTGAAGTACAGAAGGTGCCACCACATCTAAATGTTCATAGTCATTCCTGCACACAGCGTCGGACAGCCTGCTCCAATTCCTCTCTCTGCTCGAGAGGATGCAGCTCCTTTCAGACAGCATCCCAACCCAAACTTTCCTGGGCGCAGCAGTACCCCCCCCCCCCCCCCGATGCAGCTATGGTATAATGTTAGTCTGTCTGTAATGGAGGGGCCTGACTCTCCTAAAATACAAACCAAAAATGCTTTTAGAGGCTGACGAGCAAAGTGCATATCATAGTACGAGATTTTTCACCTCATCTCCTAAAATATACAGCGCTATACTGCTTATATGTGTAATTCTGAAGCAAATAAGTCACTCATGATTGGGCTGTTCTTCCCCTAATCTTCCATACTGGTTCAATTTGATGTGTTTTATCAAACTGGCCTTGCCACTTGCAGTGTTGTTTATAGAGGAATTGCTACCCAGGTATGAAATGTTACCCAGTGAGGGCAAATGAGCACTGAATTCGTACTCATAGGGCAAAAAAAGCCACAGAAGAGACTCCAGGGTTTTGCATTTCAAGACCGGTTCACCTGCACATTCACCTTTTAACTCATTGTTCTCAGTGATGAGTTCTTTCATCTGCTGCACCATCTCTTCGGGGGTGTAGGTACTAAGGGCAGGGGCAGCCATGCCGTCTGTTCCGTTTTCCATTTTACTCCTGGGATGCTCTCCATTTTCAGCAGGACGGCTCTTCAACTTGCTGGACATCTCTGAAGCATCTACTACAAGATTTGCAAAGAGAAAACTCTCCACTTCTGGCCCAATAAATGTTTATAAAGGAAACATAAACATACCTTCATTTTATTCGCACAGGCAAGGCACACATCTTGTCGTAACACGCAGGGACCTTCCAATCCCCCTGACCCCGCTACACCGGCGTACCCCTGGGCTCCACTAACCCCTCACCGGGCTGCACGGATAAAGCGCCCGGTCCCCGGGATGTCTCCTCGCCGGGAGCCCCCTCCTCTGGGGCAGGACACAACGAGAAGCCCCGTCTCTCCCGCCCACCCTCTCCTTTTCCCTGCCCACCCAGGGCCGCGCAGCCTGGCGGTGTTTTGGGGGGTGGGCGGCCGCAGCTCCCGTCCCTCAGGAGCGCGGGGCTCCCTCACCCGCCCGCGCCTGACAGGGCCCGGGCCGCCCCGCCGCCTCCCAGCGCTGCGTTTCGCTCCGCGGAACCCGTTTCCGCCGTCTTTTTAACTTTCATTTTCGCTTTGTTGGACCCCACCCTTTTTTTCCCCCCCCTTCTCCACCGCACCCCCGCCGCCCCACCGGGGGAGGCCGAGGCGCCCG
>VZSF01001890.1:67991-95864 GCA_013398295.1 Chionis minor | reverse complement strand
TCCATGTCCTTCTAATGTCGGAGGCTCCAGAGCTGGTCACAGTATTCCAGGTGGGGTCTCCCCGGAGCGGAGCAGAGGGGCAGAATCCCCTCCCTCTCCCTGCTGGCCATGCTGTGGGGATGCAGCCCAGGATGGGGTCGGTTTCTGGGCTGTCAGTGCACGTTGCCGACTCGTGCTGAGCTTCTCATCCACCAGCACCCCTGAGTCCCTCTCCTCAGGGCTGCTGTCAGTCCATTCTCCTCCCAGCCTGTATTTGTTCATGGGATTGCCCCCACCCAAATGCAGGACCTTGCACTTGGCCTTGTTGAACTTCATGAGTTTGGTACAGGACCACCTCTCCAGCCTGCCCAGGTCTCTCTGGATGGCATCCCTTCTCTCCAGTGTGTCAGCCGCTCCACACAGCTTGGTGTCATCCGCAAACTTGCTGAGGGTGCACTCAGTCCCAACATCCATGTCACCAACAAAGATGTTAATAAAACCGGTCCCAGTACCGACCCCTGAGGAACACCGCTTGTCACTGCTCGCCACTCGGACATCGAGATGTTTACTGCAACACTTTCAGTGCGGCCATTCAGCCAGTTCCTTATCCACCGAGTGGTCCATCCATGAAATCTGCATCTCTCCAATTTTGAGACCAGGATATCATGCAGGACAATGTCAAATGCCTTGCACAAGTCCAGGTATATGATGTCAGAGCAACAAAGATCAACAGTTTCACTTGTCAGAGCAACTTGAAGCGTTTGCTATTTTATTACACATTTGATAGCTGTTTTTTCCCCGCAATAAAGCCAGATCTGGTTTTAGTACCCAGAATTCATTTTTGGGAACAGATTTTATTTAGGCAGTAAATATCCAAGTTTTGTGGAAGGAATTTAGTATTTTGATGTGTACTTCACTACCAATAAGATCTATGCATCTCACAGTTCTTCAAAGAGATCAAAATACAAGAACAGCCCTTACTTGCAGTAGTGAACTGACAAGGGGTTGTTTGGGAATCAGAAGTGATATATCCAATTCTAATTAGAATGAAACATTTTCCTTTTTAAAAGCCAAAGAAAAGTGAAAAGTCCTTGCAGATAGGGGCCAGAGAGAAATAACCAAAGAGGCCTTGTGAAAAATAAAGAAGATAATGAGGCAATTCAAGTTTTTTTTACATAAAAGGAAAAATTGCTTCTATCTAAGGAACATTAAAGTGCACAAAACATCAGGGTTGTGGGAATACAATGGAGAAAATTGTTTGAGCCTACCTATTTTATTCAGATCTTTTTTCCCTCACAGTCTCTCGTGAGATGAATTTTTTTTGTCTGTTCTGCAGGTGATAGGTAACACGCAGGAGTGGAGTGTCTTGACTCTGTGAAGGAAGGAGGCTTTTGTTCTTACTCTCCCAGTGAGTGGTCCGAGCTGCTGGGCTGAGTTATGAGTAGCTCATCTGTCTATGCTGTACTGCACAGATGGTAAATATTTGGAGGCAAGAGGTATAAAAGTGTCTAGCTTTCCCCAAGCCACTGCATAGCATTTGTTTGCAAAAGTAGACGTCGGTCAGCTCTGGCTCTGAGGGCTGAGATTCAGTCAAGTTACTTAAGAAATTCCCTTGCAGCAGCTGAGCCATGGAAACAGTCTTTGTGTACACTCTCATTCCTTAGCAAATGTGAGATAATGCAGCTTCGCTTAGTCTGAAATGACGGAGGGTTGCACTGAATTATCTTCACATCGCCCTGGACTAACAGCTTGGATACCGTTATTGCAGTTGTCCAGGAACCGAACCCTGAGAATCTAACAAAGCTGGGACTTGAACTCCAGAAAGCTTTGATACAAAGAACATGTCTCTATGTATATCTCTACATATATACACATAAGGCTTAAGTTTTATCTGTCTGTCTTATATTATGTGGAAGTCATGTTGCCTTTGACTCTCTCGTGTTGGCTCTGCTCTTCCTGTCTTTCTAGTCTCAGCGTTGCCTTCTTACTTCTGGCTGTTGCTGTGGTAGCTGCTGGAAACTGCTGATTTTGGCCGGGATCCCATAGATGCTGTGCAGACGTAGCCCAAAGACTGATTTTTTTTTCCTCTCAGGACACTGTGAATATACACTACACCAGTCTGGATTGGTTCCTCCCAGCAGCTCAGGTTCCTAAAGAGGCTTTGCTTTATTCAGTCCACAGAGGTATCTACAGGTCCGTGGAAGGACTGCTACCCTTGATTAATACCTGGGCTTCTTGCCAATGTAAATGCTGGAGTATTTGCTGTGACTTCAGATTTGCTGATTAAGCTTAATTTCCAGTTGGCAGGTAATTTGAAAACACCATAAAGACACGTTCCTTGCAGGCTTTGAGCAGATTAAGTGGAGGAGAGGGGATGTTATGAAGTGCATCCAACTTCTGCAGTCAGCAGTGCTGTGTGATGAATGTCACCATAACCTAGAGAAAAGTAAGATAGTGAAATGCATTCATTTCTTCCAACAGTTTCTTCCAACAACGCTATCATGGCCTGGAGAGGGCTCAGAGCCAGCTGGTAAAGTTTACATTAGACAGTGTCAGGCCTTAGATTATCATCTACAATAGAACAATTACAAAGAGCATGAAAGTCAGATATATGATCTGAATGCTTTTCTGCCATTAACAGATGTCAATCAGGGATCGTCATGGATTTTTGATTATCAGTCCAGTATCAAATCTATTGGTATTGATGTTGTTATTACCTCCAAAGGGAGAATCATCAAATGCAAAGTTCCGGAAGCCAAGAGATGACAGAAATAAAATAGTAGAAAAAAAGTGACCCAAGATCATGTTTTCAGTCTGATAACCCTGTTGCGGGCGGGATATGTGAAGCAAAGGTAGAGCCAAAAAGTGTACGTAGCTAATTGGTTTTGGTCCATTCTGCACAGTTTAATACCGTGTGTTATGTACCACTTTCCTTCCCACATACAGCTGATTGGATAACGTCTTTTGCAACTGCAATTACATAACATCCCAGTGCAATGACACAGAGGAGTAAAAATAGTACCTCTAGTGCAGCTTTTAGATGATCTAATTCATAGGTTGCCGGTATGTAAAGAAATTATAATGTAACCATTTTCCTTTTCAGCTTTTTTCTTCCTCAAATGAGTTGCAGTTTGACTGTGCTGAGTTGCTGGAATTCCTCACCAGTAGCTCACATTTCTTCCTTGAACCAAACTCATTCCATCACCGGTCAAAAATATTATCTGTAATCTTTTTTTCTAATAAATTTAGTGATTGGAGTGAAACTGGCAAAAACATCCCTATTTATTCTCAGTCTAGCAAGAGCAGCAGCCGTGAAAAGTACTCTGTACTATTTCCTCTAGGTACATGTCTCTGCATTGAGAGCTCTGATGACAAAGCAATTTTCTGCTTGTCAGTAAGATGCTTTAGACTTTTTGCTGAGAAGAAGAGCAAAATGTTAACTACAAGTCTGGTGGTTTCGTGATTCTGTCTCTGGCAGTTCAGAAGAGATAAACTGACTCATGACTGCGGAATAACTGCCATTGACAGTACTAGAGGATCCTTGCTTTGGGCTGTCTTCTCCTTTCTTGACCACTCAACAGCTAGTGGTGTCCACTCAGGGAGCAGCACGTTCCCCTCAACAGCTGCCATGCCAGCAGGAGCTGCTCTTTCTCTCCTTACACCCGTGATGATAAAGGGGAAGGAAAAAATAAAATGGGTAAATGTGCAGAAAAGCCAAAAGCCAAACTGACAACTGTCCTTGTTTTCTCTTTCCAATAGATGGCACCAATTCTCTTTACAGATCATCTTCTGTTGAACAAGTCAGGAGCTCCAGAGTACCCCAAGTGTTTAAAAACACAGGCATCTTTGCCCTTTTGTTTTGCTCTTTCTGAGTGTGAAATTTGGACCAAGAAGGCAGCAGACTGAGAAAATGTCTGAAGCCCTTGGAATGTGGCACTGCTGCCAAGTAAAGCCATGCCAGGAAAACACAGGCAGATCAACGAGCAAACGTGACCCAGGGCTAGGAGATGGGGGGGGCGGAGGTTTACTTTTGCCTAAGGATGGTCAAAAGTAAAAGTGGGACTGTTTTAGGGAATTATTGGAAAGGAATTGGAGAGCCATGGAGAGAGGAGAATGAAACATGAGGATTCCAAGTCAGATGGAGGGTAGGAAGCTCTGCAGAGGGATCTGGACAGGCTGGATCGATGGGCTGAGGCCAATGGGATGAGGTTCAACAAGGCCAAGTGCCGGGTCCTGCACTTTGGTCACAACAACCCCAGGCAGCGCCACAGGCTTGGGGAGGAGTGGTTGGAAACTGCCCGGGGGAAAAGGATCTGGCGTCCTGGTGGACAGTCGGCTGAACATGAGCCAGCATGTGCCCAGGTGGCCAAGAGGGCCAATGGCATCTTGGCCCGTATCAAGAATGGTGTGACCAGCAGGAGCAGGGCAGTGATTGTGCCCCTGTACTCAGCACTGGTGAGGCCGCAGCTCGAGTGCTGTGTTCAGTTTTGGGCACCACAGTATCGGAGAGACATTGAGGTGCTGGAGCGTGTCCAGAGAAGGGCAGTGGAGCTGGTGAGGGGTCTGGAGCACAAGTCTTGTGAGGAGCGGCTGAGGGAGTTGGGATTGTTTAGCCTGGAGAGGAGAAGGTTGAGGGGAGACCTTATCACTCTCTACAACTCCCTGAAAGGAGGTTGTAGCGAGGTGGGGTCAATCTCTTCTCCCAAGTAACAAGCGACAGGACAAGAGGAAACGGCCTCAAGTTGTGCCAGGGGAGGTTTAGGTTGGATATTAGGAAAAACTTCTTTACCAAAAGGGTTATCAAGCATTGGAACAGGCTGCCCAGGGAGGTGGTGGAATCGCCGTCCCTGGAGGTATTTAAAAGACGGGTAGACGTGGTGTGAGGGACATGGTTTAGGGGTGGTTTTGGCATAGGTTTATGGTTGGACTTGATGATCTTGAAGGTCTCTTCCAACCCAAGTGATTCTAGGATTCTATGAGTCTATGGAGAAGTCTTGGACAGCCAAGCAGTAATGACAGGGCACCTTGTCAAGGGAGAGCGGTGGTTTGTCCAGTGCAGCATGCTCCCCTTGGAAGAAGTGACTTATCAATGTTTCCATGTAGGGGAGATCTGCAGTGTTTCTATAAAGCTGCAAGAGGGAATTAAGACAGAACAGCGCTGAGGAGGCCTCTATTCTGAAAGCACTGTGGCAAAAATCTGTTGCAGATAAGTTGGTTTTCTTTATCCCGAAATGCACCTGTGTTCATCATTAAAAGAGAATGGTGCCTGCAGCTCCCTACACCATATGGGCCATGGGGAGGGATGAGCCAGGCTCCCATCATGTGTTCTAACATCAAGGAAACATTGCTTCCTGGCTGCAGAGATGGTCAAAATCATAATATTTGGATGGAAGCATAACATTATTTTAAAAGGCGTAATTCTCAATTAAGCCTGGAGGCAAATGGATTCTTCATAAATTTTACCACTTAAATCCTTTTGAAAATCCTTTTCTGATAAATTTAGTCATACATGCCCCTTATTTTGTTTTTACCTCAAAAGTCTTGCTATGCTTTTTAGTTGAAGGGCTCTTTGACTCCACAAGCTGCTTTCCTACTAAGTGTGGGAAATATCACTTCTAGTGGGTTGTGTAAGTGCACTCATCACTATTTCCCTTTTTTACACAACCCTGAGGAGGGAAATACTGCTATCCGAGTGAATTAAGCTGCACTGGCGTTTTTGATAGGATGCAGCAAAGACCAGGTGTTACAAACCACCGAGAGAACAGTTACAGCAACATTATGGAGCTTGTGACGGTACGGAGTTTCCCAGCGAGAGACCCCAGATCGTACCCATGGTAGCATCTAGCTGGTTTTTCTCCTGGGGAACTTCTGGCTGTAGAAGCCATGTACTCAAACAGTACTCCAGAGGGCTGTGTACCAGCACGGGACCATGTCCTCATCTTGCTCTTGAGTTATTGTGGCTGCTACTGAGTGGAAATTAGACTTGCAAGACTATCTCACAAATTGCATGATTTCTCTGATCGCTTTGGGGACCTTCTGATGTTGCAGCCTTGGCTTATTGCCATGCTGACTGTAGGAACACCCTGGCACACCTGGGAATGCTCCTCCTGCAAAGAGGCTTGGAGTGAAAAGCTTATGTAGTGTTTAAGCCTGTGTAAGACAGCGCTACCTTTGAGAGAAGTGCAGGTGGAGACATGTAGATGGCCACATCAGAGTGAACCAGACCAGAGGTTTTAACCTGAGTCAGTTTTTAATCAAATAAGTTTCCCTTGTGCTGGCTCACCCCATGCTCACGCAACTGTGGTGGAAGACTGTGAGGAAGTAACATTTGGAGCTGTTGGAGTGGGTCCAGAGGAGGGCCATGAAAACCATCAGAGGGCTGGAATGCGTTTGCCGTGAAGAAAGACTGAGAGGGTTGGGGTTGTTCAGCCTGGAGAAGAGAAGGCTCTGGGGAGACCTTATTGTGGCATTTCAATACCTAAAGGGGGCTTATAAGAAAGATCATAGAATCATAGAATAGTTTAGGTTGGAAGGGACCTTGCAGATCATCGAGTTCCAAGACGGGGACAAACTTTCTAGTAGGGTCTGTAGTGACAGGGCAAGGGGCAACAGTTTTAAACTGAACAAGGATAGGTTTAAATTTGTCATAAGGAAGAAATTCTTTGTGATGAGGGTGTTGAGAGACTGGCACAGGTTGCCCAGGGAGGTGGTAGATGCCCCATCCCTGGAAATATTCAAGGTCAGGTTGGATGGGGCACTGAGCAACCTGGTCTAGTGCAAGATGCGCATGGCAGCGGGGTTGGACTAGATGATCTTCAAGAGCTCCTTTCAACCCAACCCACTCTGTGGTGCTATTATAGAGGGGAAGAAGTGCTGATTCTTTCATCAGCTGTGCTGGTTTATGCCGGCGTAAACTCTGCATGGAACTACAGTGTGTTTGAGAAGCTCGAATCCCAAGGCAGAGAGAACTCATGGGATCAAGAAAGGATGCCATCATCATCATGGGGACTTAGAGTGCGTGGCCTTCAATGGACATCTGCCCTGCAGACTGCAGAGGGGTACCCCAGCTCTCAGCGGTGCCGAGATCCCAGAGGAATGCCAGCTCCGGGTGCTCAGCACTTCTTCTCTGCCTCCCAAGTGCGGTGGGGGCGTCTGCCCTGCCTGGTGGGAAACCCACAGCACTCTGCGAAACCGGACAGGAATCCAGAGCCTGCCGGTGCACCGTCACGGGGAGGGTGGTGAATACCGGGAAACGTTTGGTTTGCAAGAAAAAGGAGAATTTTTCCGAGGCTATTCAAGGCAGGAAACACAAACTTGAAGTTCTGTCAGAAAACAAACCTCTTTTCAGACAGCTGAGGGCGCTCAGCTCTTCTTAAGTGAAGCTGATGTTTTGCAGGGTTGAGCCTTAAGATACATCACTAAAAGGCACTGATGTTTGAATCAAGGACGGTGCTGCTGGTGAGCGAAGGTTGGGCAGGGGCTTAGGCTCTCACATTGCCAACAGCTGAAAAATAAAAGGCCCAGATCTGGTTAAGTAGCTGCTTATGTGCTTCAGTGCAAGCATAAACTTAATGCCTTAATTTTACTGCACCTTGAAACTCTTTGATCACAGATTTCCCCTTCTGAAGCAGCACGGGTTTATTTATTTATTATGATTTCCAGTATCACCTTAAAAGCGGAACTGGAGAAAGATGTTAGGGCAATATACCTGGATATTTATGTTCTGACTGTCTTCTTGCAGTTTTTTCTCATTCTGGTTCTATCCTTTTCTTTGGGACCTGCTTCTTGGCATGGCACGCCTTTGCCAGGATCGCCATCTGCATCTGTCCTGAATTTCTCAAGAAAAGGACCTCTCTGGTGGTGGGTTCTGGGTTGTGGTCACATCTGTTCAGTTCTGGAGAGGGACACACTGACCTCATTTCACCCAGACCATGTTACATTATTGTTTTGGGGGATTTTTTGTATAAACCAGATTTCTCTGGGTTCTCATTTATCTTCCATTGATTTCTGTAGCTTATTCAAAGTTCTTAAAATCCTTCTGTGATTTTTGTTTATTCACCACTCTTTATTAGTAAATCCTTAATTCCTTAGTGCTTCCAAAGCTCTTTAGGACATGAAACAATGCTTCTGATTTGCTAACCATTATTATTACTAGTGGTGTGAATAAAAATTAGTGTATTTTGCTGAAATACACTTAGTACATACACTTATTTTATTTAACTCAAGTAATTACTGCTACAAAAGTCTTGGTTAGTTGGATACCTTATGTCCTCAAGAAGAAAGATTAATCTAGTTATCATGGCAATGATTTCTATATTTGTTTCAGTTCTAATGGGACGTCTTGGCATAGAAAGTTAAGGATTTTTATGTCAGTTGATTGCCAGATTTTTCATCCAGAGACTTTGATTTGGGTTTTCAGGCTCTAGTAATTAAATTAAAGCACCTGTTACTTGCAAGGCCAGTTGACATTGGACAAATAGCTCATCTCTTTTAGGTACACGTGTGCATGGTGAATTCCCCCAATGGGGAAATAAATTGTCTTAATTTAGGGTTTGTGCATGACAGCGTGGCTGTAATAGTGCTTCCTAGCTCAAGCTGTGCAGAGCCTCCCAGCATGGCGTGGGCTAGCTCTTTTGGGGTTTTTTAGGTGCTTTGGCACCTGAGGCTCTCTACATTGTGTTGTGGAACAGATGTCTTCCTCTCTTTGTCTTGTGTGACGGGTCCAACCACACAGCCAGGCTGCAGCTGGCACGGGGCCTTCAGGTGGCATTTTCCTTCCACCCGTGAGCACAGGACTTGGCTCCTGAGCTACTCAGCTCCATGGTTTCCCCACTGCAGGCTGAAGGACAGCGCTGCAGAGAAAGGCAAAGAACTTCTTTCTTGCCCAGTGCTCTCTTCACTGAGAAAGCATAATCCCTCAGTATTTATAATCTGGAATTCACAACCCATTTCAGCATTTCCAATGAGATAAAAAATGGCTTTGGCAATAGTGAGTTCCTCACGGCACAGCCAGGCAGCACAGTAACCATCTGTTTTCTCCGCGGAAGGATGTACCTGGGTATTAAAGGGAGAGACATTGGTGCATGCAGAAATTAGGTCCAGCTTCCTGATGAGATGCAGACCGATATCCAGATGTCAAACCCTTTGTTGAATCCTGTTTCTGCTTGTCAGCTCTGCTGGGGGTGATTCAGACTGGATTTCTGAAGGGACAGCCCGTGGATGTCCCCAGAAGCAAGCGATCCCTCTCAGCTATCGCCTACTTAATATATTGTCTATCTTTGGCCTTCAGGTGCCCTAGGCAGCACCAGAGCTATCTAATCCAGAGCACTGTTTAAAGGGCATCCATTTCTGTGCAGTTCAGTATCTCACAAAAGTGACCTATGAGGACCACGGGATGCTGGAATACAAGACAGAGGAATTTTGTCCCTTCTTCCAGCCTTTCTGACTCCCACTGCAACTTTGATATTCTCTTTTCAGCTAGGACCAGATGCAGGTGGGGTTAATGTCTGGAAGCTCTATAACCAGACATCCTCAGCCACTCCACGGGAGCCGGACTGCGCTTCCCGAACCAAGGCAGCGTTAATAGCAAGCCAGAGAGGGGACGGATGCCGCAGACAGCCGCCACTCTAAATCCTTGCTGCTTTAAAAAGTGAGAGCCAGCCAAGCAACAAAGCAGATGAGGGAGCAGACTTTATAATCAAGTTTACAAGTTGATCAATTATTATCATAGCTGCAATAAGCTAGTTACAGAGATGAGAACAAGCTGATGTTATAGAAAGCCAGCTATAAAAAATGTGTTTCTAGACATGCTGAGTTCTGTGAGGACAGAGAAACAACCTATTAAAAGATCTTGTTAACCCATAGGTTGTAGCCTCAAAGCTGATGCTTGCTTTATACATGTTTTATTTTTTCCCCTCTTCTTCACTTGCTTGTTCCCTTGCGTTCTTGATGAAAGAAATATTTTCTTTTGGTAGATTAATGGAGAATATAGTCTAGAGGAGGTAAACACATGTGGTTATTTGTTTGCTAAGCTCCCCAAGGTGAACAGAGTTCAAAGGAGAACAGGTACAAAGGAGAAGGGATACCTGGCCTCAGCTCTGTGCGCCGCAGGGAAAGAGAACTCAGGCTTATGTTTGATTGCATTACATCATAGCTTCTGTTTGTTAAAAGGGGATTATTTAAGCAAGAGACACTGAAAGAGGAAGGAAACTTAAAGATTTTTAGGGATCTGCTCTTGCTGAAGGGTTTGGATACTCATTTGAGATATTAGTTTGACATATTATTTTTACCTTATGTGTTTATTAGCATTGAGATGTCTGAGTAGGGCTCAAATGAGAGTTCCTATCCAAGTCTCATTGCTTCGGTTTAGCCTATTCTTCCCCAGGAAAGGAACCTGTGACAAAATTTGAATCAAGCCCAGGGTCAACTATCACTAAGACCTGGCACTGTTCCCAACAGGTTTTCTGTTTGAGGGATTGCTTCTACTTGCATTTTTTTCCATAATGCATCACTTTAGGAATTGGGCAAGCCCTGATGTCACGGTAAAACCCTACTGATCTATTCTGACTTCTGCAAAGATTTTTCCTTGACCTAATAACTCCCCATCTGAAACCACCCCCTTTGTTTATACGCTGTGCCCTGGGAGGCGGTTTAGTACAAATCTCTTTTAAAGCCCCAGTAGTTCCTCCTCGAGGCCAAAGCTGGGCTCTCACACAGCCGCTGCTGGAGTTCCAGCTGGACACAGTGGGGTTTGGCAGCAGTAGTGTGTCCCAGAGCAGAGAGAGCATGTTGGAGGGTGCTTTAGGGTCCGGGAGGATTTTTGAGTAGCATGTGTAAACTGTGGGGTAGTTTAGGGCTGGAGTGGGGAGAGCTCATGAAGTTAAACTTCTTAAGAAGCATTTCCTCCACTTTGTTGTTTGAAAGCAAGGGGTCATCTAAGATTTCGGACTGCCTGAAACTATAGCCAGTAAAGTACATTTTGGGACTGAGAGGGGAAGATTCTTATTGAGAGCGAGAGCTGGGCTACTATATACTTACAGTTGGACTCGATGATCTTGAAGATCTCTTCCAACCCAAGTGATTCTATGATTCTATGATCATTTCAGGTTTGTGACTTGCTTTGTCTGTAAGTGCCTCAGTGCAATATCTACATACCATATCTCAAAGAGCTTCCTAGATTGCAGCCAGCTCACATCAACATTTGCCCCGAGCCATTACCCCCAGCCACCTCATCCTCGAGCCTGGTAAATGAAGAGTATGTTGAGTGAAAGTAACTAGAGGAATTTGTGAAGGAAAAAATAAGCTCTGTAGGAATGACTTTTCACAGATTAATGTACCATGGAGCACTTGGATTTCGGATGACTGAACTATGTTGGAAGCAGATGCTGTTTTCTCCTTGTTCCTTTGCTTGCCACTTCCATTTTTCAGCACTTGTTCGCCACTAAGCTCAGAGAGGCAAAATCAATAGTTCTCCAACATTAATAATTGAGCAAAGCAGGCAGCCAGCTGAGTAAACCCCATCTCCCTTGAAATCAGAGCAGTTACTTCCTAACTTGAGCTAACATAGCTGAGAATTAGGTGCAAACTGAGGTGGAAAATGGGATAAAACCACCAAAATTAAAAAAAAAATAAGTAAAAAAGTCAAACCATCTGCTCCCCCCTGTGCTGGGCTGTCATGGTTCTCACCAAAAGAGCAGCAAAAGGGAATAAGGATTGCTTTCTTGAATCATTTGGTATTGGGATGCAATGAGGCAGAATGGTCTGAAAGCATCTTTAGTTTGTAGGAATGAAGTCTCTAGGGGTCTGAATGCTGTTTCCAGGTTTCATCCTAAAGCTTAAATGATGCACTTATCGGGAGCTGATCCTACAAAGTACATAAAGAAGAAAAGACCCTGACAAAGAATAGTTTTTAACCTGGGTAGTGGGGAAAAAAAAAAAAAAAAGGCAATAAACTTGTCTGGCAAATGATAGGCAGACTGCTGGAGGTGTTTCTGAAGGGCAGCTGGATACTCTTGCAATGCAGGGTGAGAACCCCACGAGAATATGATTCTCCACAGCATCCCCTCGCTGAAATGCTGTCACCTCTGGAAAAGACTGCAATAAACTTCTCAAACCCCTGGTAAAAGTCCACAGGGGCTAAGGGACAGGGTCTCTTAATCCCGGTAAAGGATTGGGAAGGGGCGCAGTGGGACGGCACATCAGATCGTCATACCACTCCTGTGGCTTTTGCAGTTTACAAATGGAAGTTGTTTGCATGGTGTGTTCTTTGAAAGTACGGGGTTTGAGAATCTGTGGACCAAACCCACTTAAAAATATTGAGAACTACCCCTCTGAGGGGTAATCTTGTTTACGTGGGGTAGACCGGCTATTGATTACTTGTCAGTAAAGGCATAAATCGTATCTGAGACATCAAGATATAGCCGTCAAAGAAATCCAGTGAGAGTTAATGCCAAGATGTCAGCAATCCAGGAGATACACGATAACATCATTGCAGAGCCAACAGACACAAAATACAATGTAAAGATTTCCTTTCTTTCGTGGAATCTCCAGGGACCCTTCTGCAGAGTGTCCAGGAAAAGTGCTTTGAATCCTAAGCAGTGTGAGGAGGCAGACAGCCTGATTTAAAGGTGTTTAAATATTGCTGAGGGATGGGAGCATCCGCCAGGACAGTGCTCTGGGAAGATGCTGAACATTCACCGTGTCGGGGCTTCTGGGTGCGAGGTTGAGGACCAGGCACATGATGCACCAAAGCAATTATTCTGCAGAGAATTGCATGCCGTTTCGATAAGGACTAAGAATTACAGGCCATTTCTATAAGGGATAAAGAACCAAGAAAACCTTCTGTACTGGCATGTGCAGAAATCCCACTACTGTGTATCAAAGCTGTCTTTAAAGCTGCAGTTGTGGACCCAGTTTGTAGTTTGGATGAAGCCCATAGGAGTGAGTTTCTGAGAAGCTCAGCTAATGCTGACTTTCAGCAGGGTGAAGTTTGCAGCCTTTCCCCCAAACAGCAGAGCAACATCAAAGCCTGTGTTTTTCGTGGCTTGCAATGTCTTTTTTTTATTATTTCTTTTCAATGGCCTGCAGCACAAGAGCTGTAGCACTGAGAGATCGTGATGTTCAGAAGCCAACGAGACCAAAGCTTGGCTAGATAGAGCCCATCTGTGTCTCCTCTCCCAGCCCTGTCTTTCCCCACTGGCTTTCTGTGCAGCAGCTGGCAGTACGTGTGAATCCAGGAAAAGCCTTGTAGAGCCAGGGGAAACCCAGGAGGCAATTAATTCATCTTGAAACAGCACTGCCTTAATCAGTCACCAGTGACCCAGAGTTTCTACAGAGTTTAGGTAATTGTGCTGCCAACCTGCGATGTGGGCTGGCGTTTTATGAATAATTTTTTTGTAATGAGCAGCAGTTTGTCAAACATTGCCCTTGAATACCTCAAGTGAAGGAGCAACCGCATGGCTCTCCCTTGCAGCAAGGACTTCTGGTCTTGTGGGCTCTGCCCTCTGCCCTTTGAGACCAACGTGGCTCCAGCTGAAGCCACTAATGTTGGAAAAGAAGCTCCAACCATGAACGTGAGGGCCTGAGGAAAGAGAGGAAGAGCAAAGGCTTGTTTATCCCTGTTAATCTACTCGGATGCGTGCAGGCTGGAGGTGTTAGGCTGGAGGGAAAATTAAGACCGTATAACATGATTCAGCTGCTCCCAAACAAAGGTTAGGCGCGAGGAATTCCTACCTGAGCAGAGGGAAGCTTCTCAGGGAATTTCCCCTGGCCACCTTTCAAAGCTCTGGCTGCTGTATCCTGATCAGCGAGGCATTTGTTTCCTTTGGCTTTTATTTCCTTTTTCTTACTTTTTTAATATATATATATTTTTTTTTCCTTTTGGTTCTTGTCTGTTTTGTTTCTGAAAGAATGGCATCCCAGCCTCTAACATTTCTGGAGGCAACACATACATTCCTTGCAGCTCTGTGTTACCAAGAAGACAGAAAATGTTCCTCATAATTACACATGATTTGATCATTCCAGCATTTCCACCTCTTCCCAGAAGTTTTATTATCATAATTAATTTCTCTGGCACCTACTCGCAGCTCTAGGCATTCTCCCAAACCTTTAAACACACAGTTAGCAATTCTTAACATTTCACTGCTGTATTTCTTTTCCTTGATTTGCTAGTTATAAATTCTTTGTCAGGAGTCTTTCCTACAACAAACCAGATGAGCTTTATTCACGTAGACCCCATTACAGTAGTATCGTGATACCCCAGGGATGGGGGTGATACACTAGAGGAGGTGTTATCCCTAGTTTACAAATGGGAATTTGGGATACAATGGGACGAGGGCTCATATTTTTAAGTATTTGGCCTTTGGTGACTTGCCCAAGGTGCCACGGGAATCTAGTGGCAGAAAAGGGAATTACACCCTGGTGTCCCAGGTCCATTTCCCTACCTGCTGGGCAAGCTTGGTTTTCCTGTTTTTAAGTGCATTTGTCTTGCCTTTCAGAAAATGTCCTGCAATTTCCAATCCATGCAGGACTTGTCGCTTTCTCAAACATGATGAAGGAAAGATGAATCAAGAGGGAAGTGGTTTTAATAACCAGGGACTCCTCTTGGGGAATTGTTTTCTGTCACTTGTGGGTGTTGGATAGAAAAAGATCTTTTGCCTGAGAGAGGTCTGAACTCTGATCTGGACTGTGGAGTGTTAATCATATCATATATCTATGTATGATAACACTGGTCCAAAGTAAATTTCCTGAATCTCAGAGAGAGGAAGGAAGAGAGATGATCTCAAATAATGTTGGGTTTCAACAGCCAACGTGATTCACATTAAAAATCTCAGTTTCAGCCTCCCATTGATTTCAGTGAGGGTTGGTAGATTGTTGAAATTAGAAGCTCCAAGCACAATCCAGCACAACCTTGGTATGATTCAGTGTGAGCCACGCAATGGGCGGCTTGAACTGTGTGTCCCCAGGCACAGCCATGTACTGCAGTGGTGGAATTCATGCTAGTTCTGTCATTATGAATTAATTCGTAATGAGAGGTCTAGAGAATAAGTCTTATGAGGAGCGGCTGAGGGAGTTGGGATTGTTTAGCCTGGAGAAGAGAAGGTTGAGGGGAGACCTTATCACTCTCTACAACTCCCTGAAAGGAGGTTGTAGCGAGGTGGGGGTCAATCTCTTCTCCCAAGGAACAAGCAATAGGACAAGAAGAAATGGCCTCAAGTTGTGCCAGGGGAGATTTAGGTTGGATATTAGGAAAAACTTCTTTACCGAAAGGGTTATCGAGCATTGGAACAGGCTGCCCAGGGAGGTGGTGGAATCGCCGTCCCTGGAGGTATTTAAAAGACGGGTAGACGTGGTGCTGAGGGACATGGTTTAGGGGTGGTTTTGGCATAGGTTTATGGTTGGACTTGATGATCTTGAAGGTCTCTTCCAACCCAAGTGATTCTATGGTTCTGTGATTCTAACTGCATAGGCTGCAAAAATCTCATGACTTCTGTCTCTTCACCTGTTTAAATCCAACCCCATGTCACCCTCCCACCACAAGTCACAAGACCCACAGGTATCCTCAATCCGGAGGCGAGCCACCCATGGTTTGTTTGCTGGAATGGGAACGACAGCCCTAGAAGCAAAGCTGCTGATGGGAATGCTTAAATCTTGCTCTTTGTCAGGCAGAAACTGAGCCAAAAGTCGGGTTCCAACCTATGCAGAATGTGGCCAAACCTTATTATTAATTTGGCTACCAGCACAGGCAGCGTAGCACCGACATGCAAAACTGATTTGGTGGGTGAATCGTTTTCCACATACTCTCAGGTTATAGCTGAGTAGGAATATAGCTGGTCCGGTGTGGGCAGCTCCCCCCGATGTCAGGGCGAGAGCTGGGTCTCCTGGCTCAGCACCATGAGTCCTGGAGTGGTCCAGTGCCAGAAAGCAGCGAGCAACCTGGTGGGCTCTCTGGTCCCATCGGGTTGTTCTCCTGAGACAGTCAGAGGAGAGAAGTGGTCACCAAGTCCGTCACGCTGGGAGAGAGCATCTTGCCAGGCTTAGACACTGCGACTGGGGGTACCCAGCACAGCCCTGAACATTTTCACTTCATTTACTGCAAATACGGTTTCACCGATGAACTGGGCAAGGACTTCAAACAAACAAACAAACAAACAAACAGCCCCAAAAAAAGAAAAAAAGGACTTCAAAGCGTTTTGCTTACGTTATTTAAGCTATACGTCTGTGTCAGCTAACGCAGATCCAGCAGACCTTATCTCTGCAGCTTGGAGCCTGATAAAGGTCTAATTGCCTGAGAAATGTGCAGCCCTTGGGACGGGGTGGTGAAAGCAATTTCCTTCTTTACAAGGGGAGCCTTAATGAAAACCCCCTCCCGCTTAATGAGAGCATGAACGATTAAGGGACAAAGGTAGGGGTGTGGAGCTGGGCTCCAGCCAGCCGGGGTCTGCGTGCAGTGGCCGGGGGCCAGAGGAGCCCCAGGCAGGGCAAGGGGTGCCCGTGCCGACCCTGCCGGCGTGGGGGGCACTACCACGTGCCCCTGGTATGGGTGGTTTGCCTTCCTTTGCCTTCCTTCCACCCATTTTGGGGCAGCTCCTGCTTCCAAGCTTCCTCGGCGCTGTGGGTCCTCCCGAGGTGCCACCAGGGCATCGTCTTGTTGGGCCCCAGCAAAGATGAACTCAGCCCCCGCTGCCGCCTCCGCTTGCCGGAGAGAAATCTGGCCACTTGTTGCTGAAGCGTTTGGGGATGGAAATGCCCAGGCTGAGGAGAGGAGAAGTGTTTGGAACAACAGTGTTTCTTTGTTTGGAGTAAAAGAGCCAAATTCAATGCAGGATACAAAGCTGACCTTGGGGTGAAAGGCATCACTGAGCCTCCTCAGAGGCTGCCCTCCCACCCCCGAGCCAAACCTATCAAATCTTTGATGCATTAGCATTTAAAAGTGAGAGAAAAAGCAAAATCCCCCTCAGAAATTGTTCCAGGGAGAGCATAAAATAGCAGAAGCAGCAGAGGGTGGTTTATGTGGATTTTGCAGCAGATACTGATACAGGACAATTTCCCCATTTCCTTTCTGCTTTAGAAACAAGATTTTTATCAACACAGAGACAGTCCTGGAAGAGTCAACTAAGCTTCAAGCTAAGTGAAAGAAAGCATGTTCTGGGGGCTGTTTGCAGCAACTTTTTCTCCCTGGTTTTTTTTTCTTTTTGGAGGGGTGGTGGTTTTGTTTTCGGGTTTTTCGGGTTGTTTTTTTTGGGGGGGGGGTGGTGGTTGGGGTTTTTTTAACCAATTGAAAAACCAGGAGTTAACACCTGTGCCTGCTTCACTATGCCATTTTTCAAGTTTGCAGTTGTTCTCAGGGGAATCAAAGTGACAGATTTATGCAAAGCTGCAGTTTGGATCTTTTCTTGCCCTGAAGCAAGGCTTTTATCCCATGCTCTTCTTCCCCCCTTCAGGAGGGATGGTGAAGAGGAGGAATGCATCACACTTGAAAAAAAAGCAAAGAAAAAAAACCCTTTCACAGCTGTTCCTAGCAGCTGGGGTATATTTAATCAGAACTGGAGCTTAACATACATCTCTGTGAAAGAGATATTTTCCTTCCCCTTACGGTTACGTTATCACCTGGGCAGCAGGCAAGGCTCAGAGCGGAACCTCAGCAGCGAACTCACAGCAAGAGGATGGAGGGGCTGCAAGTGACTTTGTACTCTCATTCCCAGTAACTCCTGCCATGGGATGGCCCTCCAGTTAGTGAGGACAATTTCTTTGGGCTGTCTACATTGTGAAAGCCTCTCCTCAGTGTTTCAGGCTCCTGCAAGACCTTACGCCGTGCCTGTGCCCAGCTCCAGTGAGCCTCTGCGCTGCTGGGTTTTTAGCAGGGTGTCTGCAGAAGGCAGCTCTTCTCTAACTATCGCATTGGGAAGAGCCGAGAAGGTCTTTCCTGGTATCTCAACAAGTGCTACATGGACACAGATGTGAATGAGTAATGGTAAATCTCCAGTGGCACGAGAATGTCTGTTGTCTGCTAAGCCTTCATCCAGGGCGGTGAGCGCTGAGAGGCAGTTTGGACTGTGCCATTCTCGAGAGCAGTTATTCTTCATCGTCACTGCTCAGTGTGCAAACGTCCTGAAATCCTCTGTCCTTGAATCATTAAGGATTTGAGAAGTGGAACTTGAGAGGTAGAACTATAAACATCTATATGGGCTTTCCTGTGATGCTTGTCTCTACATCACACGTGACACGCATTCATGGGTGTGAATTCACAATCCCTTTATATAGTAAGATGCTGGCACTTATGTGACCTACCAGGCTTGGCTTTCTGGTCCCCAAATCTTATCCTTCCAGTTAACATTCTTCTCCATCTCCACCTTTCAGACAGATATGAAGATCTTACCTCTACTCACAGGAAGACAGTCTTCCACACAAGCAAAACAGGACATTACTCTTTAGCCTTCCATGGTGAAGAGGCCACTGAAATATTTTCCACTGAAATCTACCCAAGATAAACATGCAAAGTGCCATTTTTCAGCCTGAACAGTTAATGCGATCCAAGGAGGAGCCAGGCAGCTTAGCTGACAGGCAATATAATCCAGAAAATCACTTGCTTAGGCTGCTGCTGCTGGATTTTGTAGCCTTCGCGGGCTCCAACACCACTTGCTTTGTACATGTGTCATCAGTGCCTGAAAGGGACAGCTGTCCTGGGCTTGACCCATGACCTTGTGCTCGCTGCTGTGTACGTGCAAATGCACTGGTCTACTGCACATCAGCACAGCAGTCGGCCTCTCCCGATGGGTTATCAGCAAGTTGAGTGGATGCGTTTCACTCAGCAAAGGCAGGTTCAGAGGTAGACGTGTTTCCTCCTGGGCAATGCTGGTGGCGTGTAGGAGCATCTCATTGCTAAGGAAGTCGGGAGCAGGACTAAATGACCAACAGTTACCCATCGGCAGCATGGCCCTCGTGGCCGGCATTCAAGTGACTCCCTCATGAACGTTGGTGGCCTTGCTAACCCAGCTCCTGGGGGAAGGGATTCCCCTGAGTCAGGAGGACGCTTTTTCTCAACAATGAGCCAGCTGACTGCAAAGAGAGGAGGGAGCAATCTCCGGTGGGGGAGCTGGATCACAGCCCATTTCACAACCTTGGCCACGTGCTTGGGTTAACTCACTGGGTTGAGTGTAGTTTTTTTTTATCTTTTGCTGAGGGCAATTTCTAAAATCCAAATGAACATTCTGCGCAATGGCAGGGGGAATGTGCTTTCATGTCATCTGCTCTGTGAACACGGCATCTGTGTCAAGGACCTGGAAAGCCCTGTTTAAAAACATACCAGAGAAGAACAAGACCTACTCGAGACACAGGAAAACACAGAGCCCACATGCTAATGGAGCAGGGAACTGAGCCATTTAATGAGGTTTGGTTGGGGAACAGGCGGTTCATGGGGAGCAAGCACATCTCATGTGAGTGTTGATGGACGTTGGTGGGAAGGCTATGACCCCGCACTGTCAGGGGCACAGCTTATAAAGCCACCTCAGACAAGAAACCCCACCTCTGTCGTTCTCTCTGTACTTCAATTAAATGGCCCAGAAATGGAAGTAGGTGTGGGGATGCTCATGAGACAAAAGCGGGAATGATGGTGGCACTGTGGTGGGGAAGGCGGGCAGGCAAAGGAGAGCAGTTGTCCTGCTGCAGGCAGGTCAGGAGCACCGGAACCAGCCAAGAGACCGGGCAGGACACTCAAGCTAAGCCCAGCTTTCTGCAGGACAAGAGGCAACAAAGCTGGCCAGTGCCAGGCTGCTGAGTGAACGCTGGTTTTACAGGAAGGCTGACAGCTCCGGTGTGGAAACGCAGGTGTCTCTGATGGTGTTTATACCAGACACCTTCAATCAGGGTTCACTTCAAAAAAAAAAAAAACCAACTTAGGATTCTAGTTGTTCCTTTTTTTCCTCTGTTGTCCCTGTTTCAATAGTTTTACCATATAAGGTAAATTCCAAACTTCTTAATTCCTTCCTTCCTTCCTTCCTTCCTTCCTTCCTTCCTTCCTTCCTTCCTTCCTTCCTTCCTTCCTTCCTTCCTTCCTTTCTTCCTTCCCTAAAATTTTCCTTGACAAGTTACTTCCCTCATTGCTCCTTCTCTCCTATCCTGAGTCTTTTCCTGCCTTTTCTCCCAATTCCTCTGCCTTTTCCCCGCTGTCTCTGTTTTTCTCTCGGGCTCTGCATCACTGCGTCTACCTCATCCCTCATCTTGTTTGTATTCCCTTCATCTTTAGGACTTCCTAGCACACAGTGGTGTTTCTCACCCCTGTAGTAATCTACAGCAATCTACCACTCAGTAATCTGTGTTGCTTTGCTCCCATTTCCCACAGGTCTGCCCCTCCAGATGTGCACACACATCTGTACAGAAGGTACATGTACTCCCAGAGCCAGGAGGCTGGAGTCAAACCCAGTTCAGGGAACCACCAACTTCTGTGGGATCCCCCGCTCCAAATCCAAAGCTCCTTGTGTGTTGGGTGAGACAGGGATGGCAGGCAGTTGTGTTCCTTACAACATCCCTGGAAAAAAAATCAGATACTCCACTCGTTAATGCAGTTTGAGAGAAGAGAAATATGCTGAAAATTAAGCATATGTTGTTTTACCATGGAAAATATTTAACTAAAAATGCTTTAAATTGCATAAAGGTGTTTTGTAAGAGAACTGTCATATACCATGAGACAACTTTACCGGAAAGGACATCTGTAATGAGAAACAAATCACACTGACCTTTGCTATAGGGCTTGAAAGCAGGTTTCTTTGGGGTTGTGGAGACTCATTTGCCCTCCAGCAGTGGAAGAATTAAGATGTTATGTTTAACATAAGCAAGAGAGGTTTAATCCCAAATCCTCATGTGAGAGCACTTTGTGTTCTCTTAAAAGTTCAGTAATTCCATAAGCAAGATGGACAGTTGGGTTATTTTAGACTCAATGAAAGCAGGGGAGGGACAGAAGAGACATCAAAGGGAATTAACTCATCAGAGTAAGAACCCAGTTGTGAAAACTGAGCAGAGTGTGAGTTCAATTGCATTAACCATACATTGTGCCAAAAGCTCTCATTATAGATGCTTCTCTCTGCTTTTTTGCTTTATCCAGACAAACTGCAAGAGGAAAGGTTGGTCCATATGGGCCCATCAGAAATCAGGGCCATGCAACTCCCTGGACATCTGTGCCCATTCCTGCTCAAACAGCAATAGCATGAGAGTGATGATTCTCATTAGCTTACGGGCTCTACAGGAGACCCTCTGAGGTCAGATGCTGGTTTCTGAGTGGTGAAGGAAAGGTAAAGGTGGTTCCTGCAGACTGGAAGGCTGAGATGTTGTCTCTGATGACTTGCCTCTGATGGATCTACCTGCACATCATCTCTGCACTCAGCAAAGTCTGAGCAGGCTTTGTTTTGGGACCATCTTGGCCCTTTTGAAAGGCAACCTCTTCCCCAGCTCAGGTTTGTCCTGCTGCTCTTCTGCCAGGGGCACAGAGAGAAGTCAGCCCTGGCAATCTGGTACCGTTTAGCAGCACTAAATTCACTTTAGAAGAAGACAGTGTCAAACATGTTACCTCCAGCTGCAATTAAAAAATTAAAATAGATTCAACTGTTTGAAAATATACAAAGTTTAAAAAAACCCAACTTTGCTATTAAAGCAGAGGCAAAATATTTCACATCTCCATCTTTTTATTTCCAGGCAAAATATTTCACATCTCCATCTTTTTATTTCCAGACAAGAAGCCCAAGTCCTACAATATCACTGTTTCTTTAGGATTCAGACACATCCAGCATCGCTCTTCATCAGTCCCTTGCCATCCTGCAGCTGAAGAGACCCACTGTGAGTGCATGAGTGGGGGAGGTATGATTGCTCTGGCCCAAAATCAGGCCAGAATTGCCTTCTCTTGACTGACTGAAGTACAAATTGTACTTTGCCAATACAATTTTTCTTCAGGAATGACCAATGGAAATTGCTGCATACTTGTGTGATGCCAGCTAGCAGAATAAATGTGGTTCCTGGATCACAGAACAGAAATCAAATAGGAGTGGTGGTGCCACTCTCCAAAAGGAGTCACTTTTCCTGACTTTTTGGAGACCAGTCTATACAATCCAGAGTTCATCTCTGGTCTCAGCATGAGAAAAAAATGTTGAAAATCTGGGGGAATCAAGCTACAACAATGACTGACAGCCTGGTCTTCCTGCCACTGAGTGAAAGGCTGTTTGTATTCAGTCTATTCAAGGCAGTGCTTGATTAGTGGATTATAAATGCCAAAACTGGGTGAGTATTTCTAATAAGAGGGTTTTTTTTTCAAGTAGCAGACAACATCAGAACATGATCGCATGGCTGGAAGCTGAAGCAAGGCAAATCGAGAATGGGAAAAAGCATAAGGTTTTAGCATTGGAACAACTCACCAAGGGATGACCTTGCTTCTCCACCATCTGAGATTTTCAAGTGAGCATTGGATGTCTTCTGCTTTCTTCTTCTAAATTTAATTATGATCTTGACATATCTCTGGGTGACATCTTCTAGCCAGTCTGGTCAGATTAGACTTTCCTAATGGTCCCCTCTGCCTTTAAAGCCTCTGATTTATAAGAAGTGCGTTTACCTGGACCAGGGTTCACCCCAGGGACAGGGGAATTAGACATCTTTATTCATTCCTCTACAGCTGTGGGAAGGATATGTTTAGATATTTTTTCCCATCGCCAGTTGTGTCAGTGGTATGTGTTATGCAGATGTGTGTCTACTGGGAGCTGCGCTCAGACAGTGCATTTCGCATTGATTTATGACTTCTGAGCGCAGCAACTTCTGGCCTCCGCTGACTTGGGCTGGAATCAGCTTGCACGTTGTTGTTATTCTTATTCTTGGACCTGCAGTCGTGGCTCATGAACCAGATGCTGCAGAAATGCAGAGCTGAGGAGGTTCTTCTGTAAGAGCCTGGTGTGAGGCAAGGGGTAGATGCTGGTAGCCAGGGGAGCCCAGGGAAACGAATGGGTGGTGAATGTGCTCAGTAGTGATGAGCCAGAAAAACAGTGTGTGTAGCAACAAGTTGGGTGGACAGTGGTGGGCCACTGGGTGGTCTGCCCAGGAAAAGGTGCTGCAGGGCTCAAGACATGGAAAAGAACCGGAAAGACCCTGCAGAGCATCTTGGTTGTGTAAATGGTAGGAAAGGCCATGCCTGGGAGAAGCTAAGGGGGAAGTGTCTACACAGCCTTGAGAATAAAGAGGAAAGTCTAAGGTGAGGATGTCATCCAGGTTGTAAGCCCAAGTGATGGATAAGAGGAGATGATAGTACCAGTGACTGAGAAAGAGAGAAAGGGTCACTTGGTATGAGAGTAACCACTCCCCTTCAGCCACGATGGGTCTGAGATGATGGCCAGACATCCCCTCAGATGTTAGGGAGCCAGGCTGAGATAGGAGTTTGGGTAGGAGGACACAGCTAACAGGACAGAGGTCCACATCCAAAGGAAATTGTATTTAAATGGGTGAGAATTGTTGGAGATCAGGGACAGATGGAGAAGATATCAGGACTCTCTGGGCACAGTGAGGGCAGGGTGGGGAAGATGGACAGTGGGGAAGGGTAAAGTCCAAAGGGGCCAAGAATGGGCAGAAAGATACAATGGAGGTGTAGGCAAAGGTGTCCATCCATACCGACTCCTTGATCCTTCTACACACTTTTCAATTCAAAGTCTAAATGGGATTAAAGTCTTTTTACTGCTGAGCATAAAGTAAATTTTTGCAAACTCTTTGAGACAGCACTGCATTGCCAGCTGATTCCCAAAGACAGGTCGTGTTTCTTCATGGTCCTGATTAGTCTTCAAAAGAAAGAAAGAATCAAAAAGAACTGCTGATTATTTTTTTTAAGCAGGAATCACCCAGCCCATCCATTGGTACAAAAATTGTTAAATATGATGGACCAAATGTTGAACTATGAGAAGAATAACTCAAATTAGAGAAGCACAGAGAGAAGAAGGTGA
The DNA here is from genome assembly GCA_013398295.1 of Chionis minor. NCBI lineage: Eukaryota > Metazoa > Chordata > Aves > Charadriiformes > Chionidae > Chionis > Chionis minor. The sequence continues at coordinate 71,925 of VZSF01001890.1, read as the reverse complement.
CAAAAATATCTCTTCCTCTGGGGCACACTAACGCAGCCAAATATTCATCTTTGTAGGTCACCCCACTTAAAGGGGGGTGGGTAGGAGGGAAGAAATCTGGGTTTGATATTTTGTACCCTGGACTACAAAGGAATCACTGCGGATACATAAATAAAAGACAGCTGGGATGAGGTTTCGGATCACCTACACCCATCAGCAAGGCAGCCAGACTCCGAGCACCATGCTCTCGTGTTTGATACCTGGACTAACACTCAACTCTGTCCGTACTTTAAAGGCAAAGAGAGAGACAGAGCAGAGCCATGTTTTATTAAAAGGCTTAAATCACCTGCACCGCCACAGAAACAGCGAAGAAAATGACACAGCCCAGAGGGAGAAACTTTTGGTTTAAATATCTGTAAAGATGCGCGGAAGAAAAGGAAGAGCTCCGGCTCGGGCAAACCACGAGCCTGTCTCAAAGTCTACAAGACCATCCAAGCGGAGGGAGTGAATGAATAACTGTGGCACGTGCAGGAGTGGCGGAAAGCGCCGCCCGAGCAGTAATTGGCTCTATTGGTGCTCCTGGGTAGCTGGTTTTGGCTACAGCACTCGTCAGGCCCACGCTGAGTTCACAGCACAAAAGTATTCACACTGCACTGAAGAACGCCTCAGATCAGCCGGTGGATCCCTGCAGAGAAATAGCAAACACAGATCTGAAGGATGCGGTCTCCAAGGAGGGTTTCTAAATCCTTACTTCGTGTCACTAATTCCTTGTTATCCAGAGCTGGGAGAGAGGACTCCTGGAACGGATTCAGACGCTCCTGCTACATTTTACTACTTTGGAAATGAAGGAAGAGAGAAGAAAATTGATGGTGGTTCTGTGGGGAGAAATTTAAGAGCAAAATCATGTTATTCACTGTGATCTGAATGTAGACAGTTCTAATTCTTTACTAAAATATTGATCTGAAAGTTGCTAATGAACTCAAACAGCAAATAGCCCAAGGAACCAGCTTGTCAGGATGGGAAGGAAAGGTTACGCACTGATGAATCTCCGGGGAGCCTCCTGACAGGGAGAGGTCTCAACTCAGGACGTTTTGCAGAGGGCACAGGAGAAGATGAGACACCCTGAGCCCTTACAACACTGGGCACAGCACCGTCAAACATAAAGGGAAGAGAACAAGGAAATTGGCACTTTCAAGTGAGAGGTATTTTTATTTTTATGTGCAGGCTTGTGTACCTACTGTGTCTGCTTTAGAGCTATGGCCAAAACCTCCCTTCAGCTCATTCAGCTCTGAAGTCAGCTCCATGGACTCCTGCTGTATCCTCAGAACACCAGCACGTCCACTCTGCAGGATGATAGAGAAATTCCAAAGAACATTAATTACTTGCTTCCACACTCCAGTAATCACCACCAAGAAGACAGTTGGAGAGCATCGGCCAGAGCCAGCATATGCCAGCAAATGCTGTTGTGTTTTCTGAGACGGCTCGCTGATTTAAACACTCTGGCCACATATAAGCGGCTTAATTTAGACTATTAACAGTAGCATGAAGAAAAGACTTCTGTATTTTGGACCTGAGCTGCCCATGACCTTCCCTTTCTCACCCTGTCCTCCTTCCCAGCTGCTACGTGGTGGCTGACTGAAACGTGAGGAATAACAGAACAGATCACAGCTTAGATTAGATATTTCCAAAGGGGTTTGAGGACAGTTGACCATTACTCACTTGCAACACACAGTAAACAGAGATGAAGCTTAAATATGAGGCTTTTCTACCAAGAAGATACTGATCTCACATGTATACACAGAAGAAATAGCCATTGCATTTCACACAAGCTAAGAATTTGGTTCCCAGGACAAAACCAGCCAACCTGTGGTTACAAATATCTCATCGGCTCCTTGTAGCTCTTCTTCCTCAGCAGCAATGCTGGAGTAATAACATACCTGTATGTTGCTGCCCACATCCAACACGAGATTGATATTGCTGAAGCCGCCAGGCTCTGACGCCAGTTGTACCACGTGGAGAGACCATGGAGAGACATGGAGAGGACACCTTGGATGGGCTGGACATCCATCACTTGCAGGACTTCTCTCTTTTTTCACATGACTCCCATGTCTTTGCCAATGTCTCAAAGCACCAACAGAAACCTGAGGTTCATACCAAGGCCTCCGTGTACACTAGATTGCACAAAATGCTTCCAGAACTGCCCCAGTTTTGTCGGGAGTCAACATCAACCTCAGTTCTTTGTATTTCCCCCTAGTTCTTATTTATGTATCTAAAAACTACTGAATGAGGCTCTGAAACCTTCTTTACTACAGTTTAGTCCCTTCAGTTTCCAAAGCAAAAGTAGTTTTTCCTGCTGGTTAACATTAAAAAAAAAAAATTGAGCTTGTTGGTCTGTTGGGATTTCTTGAAGACTTTTTAAAAAAAAATCTTTTCAGGGTTGTCTTTTAAGCTTTCCTGAAAGTTGTGAAGCAATTTGTTGATCTTCAAGAAACAGATCATAAAAAAAAAGTTAGAAAAACTCTAACAGTCGCTGTGGAGCTTTTGTTACAAAAATAAATTCCAAATCTGTTTCTGTTTTAGCAAGAACCAACTTTGCTGCTCTTGCATAAAGCTATGATGAAATACGTTGTAGGACCATGCCATCATGAAATATGAATATTACCTTTTTTTAAACTCTTCAGCACACAGCTGAGTCTGATGAAACTATTCCAGAGGGAGACACTTGTCACTGAAGGAGTCTCGTCTCACTGTCATGAACTTGGCTCAGCATTATTTAACTGATGATTCATTATTTTGCACATTATTTTGAACACCAGTCATGCACGAGGACCCCCCTATACTGGGCACAGCATGAACACGGAACAAAAAGGCACCTTCTGCTCCCAAGAGCTCCTAGTCCTCGTAGAAGACCGGAGGCGCAAATGGAGACGGACAGGCGTACAGACAGACAGGGGATGAGATTAAAGGAACCAGCCAGGACATATTGCCAAACTTTTAGTAACCATCACAGCTAGGGAGACATTTAAGCGGGACCACGTCTCCATGATACTCGTATTTTAACAAAAGTTTTTAAGTGTCCCGTGCCCATTCCTGACTCTGTTATATCCCCAGTGAGATCAGATGTGGGAAAAGGAGAATACTGAAATAGACGGAGGCTATTTCGGGCGGCGAGTAGTGCAGGGCCCCCGGGGATCCTCAGGAGAAGCTCCACAGCAGCTTGTCTGAGGGGAGAGGGTCAGTCTCTGAACCATCTGCCAAAAAGCTGGAGAAGCCTGAAGCTGCCTCGGCCAGTTCTCGGAGGAAACGGTGGGAAGCAAAAATCTATCGAGAGCTGGCTTTTTATTTTTACCTTGCTCGCCAGATGTGTTTTAAAAAACGATGGCGGGCTGCTGCTGGGAAGAGCCGCTCTCCTCCACTCCCAAATTTTTCTCCAACTTCATCTGAAGTGGGAGAAGGGGGTGACCAAGGCTACACGTTTTCCGCCCTACGGCATCTTCAGTTTCCCAGGCTCTTCTTTCCCAGCAGAAGCTGTGCGCAGCCCCCTGCTCCGCGGGGACCCCCACATTCCCAGTGCTCTCCCCAGCCACCCCTTCACCCCCCGAAGCCCCGGGTGCCACCAGTGCCCACTCGGGGGTCCGGGGCTGCCCCCACCTCGGGGTGCGCTTGCCCTTGGCATCCCCGCTCTTCTACTGCCCCCTCCGTCCCGTCCGCCTCTTCCCTCCGCATCCCTCCTCTTCGCAGCTCTGCCTCCGCATCCCTCCCCTCTGCATCCCTCCCTTTCCACCTCCCCTTTTGCACCTCTCCCCTTTCCAGACCTCCCCTTCGCCTTCTCTGCCCCCTTCGCATCCCTGCCTTTTCCCAGCCCTCCCCTTCGCCTCTCCGCTCCTCGCCTCTCCGCCCCTCCGCAGCTTCGCACCGCTGCCCGCTGGGATCTTTGGGAATCTGCCCCCTGGCA
>VZSF01001890.1:0-67356 GCA_013398295.1 Chionis minor | reverse complement strand
CCCAACCTCAACCCCATAATATCCCAGCACTGCCGGGCAGCAGATGCGGCGGGAGCTGCTGTTGAGTAGCTGCCGGGTGCTCCTGCTTTTGTTTTTTACGGCGGGACGGTCACAGAGCTGGAGACAGGCCAGCGCCTGTTCGCTCAGCTTTGGCATGGGAGTTTAAAACCCATCCCCGAGCGCTCACCCGATAGCTTTCCCTCGGCTCTCCCCACCTCCCAGCCAAATCCTGACTTCGGGCTCATCGAAAGAATAAGAAAATAAACCACAATGTGGGAACAGAGCCATCCCTGTGACCTTCAGTCCAAGAGCGTTGCGAAATACTACGCAGTGGCTCGTTTCGAAATACTTGGTATATTCTTACACTGGGTGCGTAACAGAACACAGTTTGGTGCTGTCTAGTGCTCAGTCTGTGGCGAAGTGTCCCTGCCCATGGCAGGGGGGTTGGAAATTGATGATCTTTAAGGTCCCTTCCAACTCTAACCATTCTATGATTCTATGATTCTATGATGTCTTTAAACGTGTCTCGCACAAGCGGTTTATTGCCTGCTTGAAGGACTCTTTAAACTCTGGGATCAAGGGCAAAGCGATGCAAATTCAGTGGGGACCACGGGCTGAAATAGAGATTTGCCTCGTTCACAGGGCTTCATTGATGTCTGCGGGGTGGCAGGAGCCCGTTAGGTCCTCACTGCTGCTGCCTGGTCCAGCCCTCCCTGGTGGCAATTGCCATCCTGGCAACTAAGTGCCAGGAGAGCTGAGCGCCGTGTGCCAGCTAAGAGTCTGTCTGTGTGACTTTGGTGGCACTTGTTGAAGCGGGCTGAAGGACAACGGGTGACATCGGCGGCAGAGAAAGCACTGTTCAGCCTCACAATTTGTCTTTCAGAATGGATGAGAACTACATCCTCCTGCCGCATGGAGTCAACTTCCAGGAGGCGATTTTCCCGGACACCCAGGAGAACAGAAGGATGTTTGCCAGCCTTTTCCAGTTCTCTAACTGCTCTCAGGCACAGCACGTGCTGAGCTTCTCCAGTGACTGGGAGATTCAAGAGGACAACCGGGTAAGGGGTTTATTTGCTCTCTAGCACTTTCCCGAGTTGGCACAGGAAATCCCATGTTGTTTGCAAGCATGCGAATGCAGACCAGCAGGTCCCTGATTTATCTGGTCCTTTGGCAGCATCGTTGGCAAAGGAACACACTGGTGGGGAGATGTTAAGACTCGGTTTTCAAAGCTGACCTCTGTGTTAGCTCTTTAACTTGCCTGAGCAAAGCTTGGTAGCAACCTATTCCTAAGCAATAAGATGGAAACCAGTATTGCTTGCCATCCTGCCCTACTGCAACCAGGTTGTTCTGGTTTTGCTGTCTGCAGACCCCGCACCTCAACTTCAGCTGAAATGTTGAGGAGCAGAGCTTTGCTTTTGCACTTCTGTGTTCATCTCATGTAGTGAGAGCAGTGCCTGGACCATGACCAGACTGTAAGGGATTATTCTTGCCTAACTCCACACAACAGCATAAACATCTACTTTGGAACTAATCACCCTAAGCTCTCTTTGTAGCAGCTGGGGGAAAATAGACTCTTGAGGGCACGATTCGTCTGAGTGATGAGGGCATGGTTCATCTGAGCAAAGCCAGCACCTACTTCTGAACAAGCCGAATGAAATGCCTCTTTCTCCTCTCAACGGAGGCCACAGCAAGTAGTTCACCCTCTAGGCAATCCTCCCCTAAGAAAGTACATTATTCATATGGAAAATCCAGTGATGGCCATTGTTAGTGGCTTCTGAGCCCTTTTATGGAGCTGTAGCGTGCGTAATAGATGCAGGAATTCGATAAATGGCAGCGACGAGCAACCTGCAGTTACGTGTGTGCGTGTTCTGGAGGTGCACATATGTTTGCAAAAGCGGAACTCGGAGAGCTGTTTTAGTGCCAAACCTTGTTTTACGAGGCTAGTGGTTTCCACTGGTAGCCCTGAACATTCTAAGTGTCTCTAGGTCAGGATGGACAGGACATGTGTCATCGCTTGCTTCTTGTGGATTCATCTAAGACAGTACTTGCGTACGGCAGCAGATGCACCGGTGGCTTGTTCGGGAGCTGGAGGGAGGGAGCTCGGAAGCTGCTGAGCCCTGTTCCTTCACCAGCTGGACGAGGGCCAGCGTACAAAGTTTGAGCTGCTGCGTGGCCATCTGGCCAGTGACACAGCCCTGCTCCTCAGGATGCCCCGTGAGCGAGTGCTTTCCCCACCTCTGGTGTTTTGGGGAGGGAGTGGGAAATGGTGAGGTTTAAATATACATTTGGGAATAGCAGCAGGAGCTGATGTTTAAGAGAAAATTAGTTATCTTATAATTAGATCGCAGAGCTGTAACCCTGGCTAGGCAAGAAGGGGGAGGTGTAGAGCGCCGGTCCCAGCCCTGCCTCCTCTCTGCCAGCCCACATGCTCCCCGGTGCCCCGAGCAATGTAATTGGCAAGTAAAGGCACTACCACCGCCAAATCCACCTATTTTGCTCCAGGGGAGCAAAGTGGCATTGGGGGACCACCAGATCCAACTCCCCGTGTGTGCGTGTGATGTCTCAGCGCTGTTTATTTAGCCACGCTGAGCTAAATGTGGGGGATCTTGATGGGTTGGTGCTGGTTTATGCCAGGGGTGAATCTCCCCGGTTAGCTTTGGTGGAAATCACACGGCAGAAACCCGCAGGGTGAGTTGGGGCAACTGAAAGCGTATGTACAAAAAGAGCATTTCAGCTGTTGTGCTCTTTGACCCCGCGCAGCTGTGAGCAGATTAGGGGGGGGATTAGAGCTGCTGGTCTCACACACCAGGGCTGGGGGCTTCAGCACTCACCCGTTGAGTGAATTAATTCAGCACAACTGATGGACACTTTGTCTCCCCTTCCTAATGAAAAGTAAAAGCTTCCTCTGCACCGGTTAAAAATAGATCGGGCTGACTGTGCTCCCATTCAGCTCCCGCATCTGTGTTTGCCCAGCCCAGCGCCGGCTCCTGGTGCCTGCATGCCCCAGCTTGGGAAGAGGATGGCGTTTCTGGCTGCCACGGTATTAGGAATTTCTTCCCCAGCTCTTCCCAATGCAGGTGCCCATGTCCAGGGTGCAGGTCTTATTAGCGTTTTATTCCTCTCTTTGCCTGGTCACATCCGATGATGACTTTCCCAATTGCTGCCGCATCTGCTTGCATCCCACCACAGTGCAAGAAATTTCCATTTCCTGAGATGGAACTTGTGGCGTGCGTGTGCCAGCTTCATGGCACAGAAAGTGAGCATTACTCAGAGCATTATTCTCGAAGCTTTTTTGAAAAAAGGTTCTTGGAGAGCCTGGGGACACCCGCAATGGTGTGAAGCTGTAAAGAACCTAGACAGAGAGAAAAGGGTCTTCTGATGAGGCTCACACTCCAGTGAGGAGTCAGGGGTCTCACTGGCTGCTGCGCACTGACATAAATCACTAGTTAAAATCCATCATGGATGTTTTGTGTAGTCGGAGGGAAGAGATGGAGCTGCTGAGACGCTCAGAGCAGAAGGCAGCTGGAGTGAAGGTCTGGTGCCAGTAGTTAGTACCTAAGGTTCTGCCTCCGGGTCTTGGGACAGCTGCGAGCAGGGACATCTATGGTTGGACTTGATGATCTTGAAGGTCTCTTCCAACCCAAGTGATTCTATGATTCTATGATCTTGAAGAGCGGCTCTGTCAAAAAGCAGTGTTGCTTAAGTAGGTTTGGTACGGAGGAGTGAAGAAATCTCTTGTTTAGAGTTCAGGCCTGTATTCCAAAAGACTTTTTAAATCCCTGTATTTGCTCATGGCGCTGTGCCCTACTCTTGATCTATTTCTGGGCTGGACATTTCAATGGAGAATTCCATGCTGGAAGCATGTGCAGTTGCAATGAATAATTTGTGCTTGTAGCTCTGGGGTGCTCCGCCAGAAGATGGGAAAGCCCTGTGATGGGTGAATGTCTTTTACCTCATGTATTGCTGCTCCTAGCGAGAGGTCCCTCCTGCAGGGTGTGCCTGATCTGGCTGGACCACAGCGGACCCGAAGGTGGCCACTGCCATGCTGTCCTCCTGCTCATCCTCTTCTCTCTGCAGCACTCCTTGTCTGCGCCGTCCCAATGGGTGAAACGAGGAAAACCCTGACAGCTCCTTATCCTCCTCCCAGCAGATGTGTCTGATGACGCAAAAGAGAGCAAAGGGATGTGCAGGAACTTCTCGATGCGCTGCAATGCACCACCTGCCATTTCCATCATGGGAAAACCCTCTTAGTTTCCAGAAAGCCCCATGGTGCGTGGTGAAAGGAGGCCAGTCCCAAGGCACATCTTGGTGGGGATAATACATTTGTCATCCTGGGCCTGCTGCTGTTGCTGGGAGCTAATTCCAGCTGCGTTTTTAAGCCCCTTGCAGTCTGGGCTGAGGGCCAGACGCTGCTTTCCACAGTTTTCCAGTAACCCCACAGCCTCATAAATTCACTCAGGTGCTTGTTCTGGCCACTCTGGAGAGCAACGGTAGCTCCAGCCGTCGTTTCTCTAGGCACTTGCATTTTGGCTTCCACTTTTGCAGAGGCAGTAATTAATCGGACTCCATCCTGACTTTTCTTACAGCCCCTTGGTGATGTTTGCAGACCTCCAGCTTTATTCTGGCTTGCTGTCGCAGCGGTTTCTGCAAGGTTGTTGCTAAAGCCCCAAGCTCCCACCAGGCTTGGGGTTGGAGTTGGGTTTGTGAGTGGCTGCAACTTCTTTTAAAGCAAGGGGCCCCTTCTTGCAGCAAGTTGCGGGTACCTGGGTTGCAGGCTTGGCCCAGTCCCAGAGCTGATGTTGGTGGAGATAATAACACAGCAACGCTCCTTCTTCCCCTTCGGAGTTACAGTTTTAGGCGTTCCTTCCCACCCTCTGCCCCTGGGAGAAGTGCAGTATTCGCCTATCCGAGGAATCTTGAAGTCACAGCAATTTCTTTTAATAAGATGCTTTTATTGAAGAAAGGAATAATTAAGGAGTAATAAAAACCTAATTAAAATTCTTAAAAGCTCCATGTTTTTACCCATGTCTCATGTTGACCCCTGAGGGAAGACATGCAGACGTATCTGGCCTCCTACACGGGGGTGCCAGGCTGTCCTGTGCCGGCTGGCATGCAGCCTCCGGGTCACCCCTGTCTTGGGAAACCACCCCAGACACCTCTTTTCCTTTGCCTTCTGCTTCCTCTAATCCCCCTAAAATCGCTTACAAACTGCTGCATGCTGCCCAGTTATTCTCTGGTGCAGCGGGCAGTGCTGGTGTTTCATTCCTGGCGCTTTTAGGGAGCAGCTTCGCAAACTTTTCTTGCTCAAAAGGAGTCGGAGCGGTCAGACTTTTATTTGGGAAATGGGCATAAGCATTCGGTGGTGCAGCCAGCAACCTTCTCCAGGGGTGGAGAGGGGGAACGGGAAAATCCTGAAGGCCCAGAGAGCATCTGTATGTGCAAATGCTTCTTTCTCATGGCAAATTTTTCTTACGTCTAAGTGCGAAATGCCGCTTTTCTACATGCAGGGGGTTGGCTTCTGCTTGCTCAAGCTGCGAGGTGGGAATCCTTGCTGTGGTTTCTCCCCTCTCGCAGTGTCTGCTGCTAAGCCTGGGGGTGGCTCAGCAGGTTGGGATTTAAATCCTGCCCCCCTGCATAATTTTACCGTTTTAGAGCAAATCTAGAGGCTCTAATTTCCCCTCCTGAGTTTGCCTTCTGCAGGGTTCTGTGATCTCTTAAATAAGAGCTCATTTCTTTGTCTGCATACGAGGCACTTGAGGTCTGGTGATAATAAGGTCTATAGAAGTGTCAAAGAGCATTTGTCATTATTTATTATTCAGAGGGGTTTTAACTCCTGATTTTGTCAACAGGTTGATAGGGAAATGTGGTCTTTTGGCCTCTGTGAGGGGCAGAGGTGCCTAAAACCTGCGGCTGTGCGGTGCTTCTTTTACAGGGCACCTTCCTCCCCCTTTTTTTTGGATATGGGAGAGTTGCAAAATGATCCCATGTGCATCATAACGAGGGAATTAACAACAGCGTGTCAAACTGATCGTGAGCAACTGTGAGAGCACTAGCACTGTGATAAAACCCACGGAAATGAAGAAGTCCAATAACTTCAATTAAGGCTGGTGAGATTGCAGGGGGAGATTATCTCTTTTATTAAGCCTCTCTCCCAGCGTTGCCTCTCCTCCCCTCAAGCATCGGAGCCACAACCACGCTGTTACTTCAGTTGATTTAGATGAACGAACTTGCCTTCCGAGAGACCTCCAGAGATTTATCTGGGTAATAATAAAGCTTTTATGAGGGTAGTCAGTGTCCTAAAGAAAAATCAAGGTAATTAGTGGGTTAGCAGGGCAGCCTACAAATATCTGCCTAGCATCTTTGGACCTGGATCCTCTTCTCTGGTGGCACTTTGGCTTCTGTAACAACCTGATGACCTGAATACGACACCTGCAAGGCTTTAGAGCAGCTGAAAAGGGAACCGGATAAGAAAAGCAATGTAATTGCATAAATGGCCTTGCCATTATTATGCAAAGCAAAAATTAAATTAAATAGCATTCTTCCTCTGCGGAAGTAGAGGAAATAGTTTCAGAGCTATTTGTATTTTAGCAACGGCCGTGCGCATGAACTGGGAGCCACTGGGTCAGATCATCCCCTGAAACCCCCTGTGGGCAGCAGCACATTTGCTCAGCAATGGTCCCAGCTTGTCTCCTCCCTGACGTTCTCATCCAGGCAGGTGGTAGCAGGTCTCATTCAGTGACACTTCACAGGACCATGAGGGCTTAAATCACAGAGAAATGCACAAAAACTCTTTGCGCTGCCAGAGGAGGGCTTGCTCATGTGACGTTTGCCCTGGGGACCTGTTTTGATTCATCTCCCCAGGCAACATGGCTCTGGAGAGGGGGCACAAGAAGAAGGAAAGTTGGCATAGTCCCCATAATTTCTCTGACCTCCCTGATTTTGAATCTGAACGGTGATTAAACAGTATCATGGATGGGCACCTGCTGGAAACATGCCTGTGGCATCTCCGGAGATAACCCGAGCTGCCTTGGATGCAGGGACCTCTTCCTGCTGGGGCTGAGATGGGCCTTGGTGATGCTGAAGGTGACTCCACTACGTGAATCATGCAAAGCCTGGAAGCTAGGAAAAAGAGCTGATAACTGTAATGGATTTCAGCTGAAATTTTATCCACAGTACCCACTGAGATAAAATGAAAAAGCAGTTCGGTTTTTTCCCTTTTAAAAGTTAAGCCCTTCTTCTCTTGAGGCGTTCCCTCTCTTCTCTGAGTGGTGGGAGAGGAGTTGTGGGACTGGGAAACACCGGTCGTGGAGTCCAGAGCCAGCAGTTTTAGGGGAAGGACTGGTCTGGAAAAGAGCAGGCAGCAGCCTGGCTTGGTTAAGACAGTTTTCTTTAATTCCCATGTACTGGGCTTTTGTGTTTGCTTGCGACAGGAACCGCATAAAGGATACTCCCTTCTCTGGTCCTAAGACACTAGGGAGATAGAAAATATTCTCCGTTCAAAACACTGCTACGTGGCAAGGGCAGGGCAAAAAGATCTCAAAATAGATGAATGTGAGGTCCAATAGCTAGAGGTTTGAGAATCTTGTTTTAGATTCAGCTTCTTGCCCTGCCATTTGTTAGAAGAGTTGTTGCTCCGTTAGTCTAATGGCATGGTAGAAAGTGTACATCACTTCTGGGTTGTTTTAATAGTGATTTACAGCGCTTTTGTTTTCCTCCTAGAAACCCACCCAGAGTGTACCCCCTCCCTGCGGTCTGTGTTTAATTTGCATACATGTCAGCAATATTAGATGGAATGGAGAACTGCTGACAAGTGTCTGGAATGAGGGGAGGCCACAAGACAGTTGATACGTTTGGTTAACATCCCCGAGAGTCTTTTGGCATAGAAATGGCATTGACTCGTTTCCAAATCTTCCCACCAAGGCTGTGGTAGGGGACTCATGGAGATCTGATTGGCATCTTCCTATCAGTTTTCTGTCTTCCCACATATACACAGGCTGCTAAAATACAGAATAAAAGATCACGGGGGAGTTCAAAATAGTCTTATCCATGGGACGTTTCCATTGAATATGGTCTTTCTTATATTTGTAGCACCCAGAAGGTGTTCTGAGTATTTCCCAGGCAAAAAATGGGGAAATTTCTCTGGTTTTAGGGTGTCTCTTAGAGAAACCTTATTTCTGTGTCAGGAGGCAGGTTGGCTGACTGCCGTATACAACGCAAGAGGGATGACCTAAGGTAGCATGGGAGCTTTGAATTTGATGTCAATTGTGAACAGTCTGAATTTGGGGTTGAATAAGGAGTTTTTCCCCACTCACCTGAACTCTTGTCCCCACTGGCAGCTGTGACCAGTGGGGATCTGCCAAGGTGAGGCCGTTTGTGCCCTCCTGGTACCAACGTGGGTGCAGGATGAGGTGAGGAGAGTCCCAGATTTGTGTCCCAGCTCCTGGAGAATGAGTCTAGACCAACTTGCTCTCTATCAAGCAATGCAGATTACTCCAGAGCACAGTTCACTCTGACTATATCTAAGGCACATCCAAGTACATGATATCTGTAAAAATATCCATTTTCCGGCCCACTGAGCAAGGAAATGCCTAGACAGCCATGGGTATGTGTGTGTATGTACACGGCTGCCCCCTCCAAAGGGCGAAACAGCAATCCTTCCAGGAACTGGCAATGAATGGAGACCCACATGACTCCAGGCTGCTTTTAATTACCGAGAGCCACACCTTAAAGAAGTTCTGCCAAATGCACTAAATCACTGCAGGTTTTGTGGCATGAGGCTATCTGCTGCTGTACATGAACTTGGTGGCGAGCAGGCATATGACCCTGGCCCCAGGACACCTTTTCGACTCTCGGTCTGGCTTCCTCCACCGCCACAGGGGTGGGAAACTACTGGTGGCCACAGAGGCGGTTGGTGGTTGTCGGCTGAGTTCTGCACATTGTGAGACACAAAGATGGGGTTGAAGGGACCCTGTTGTCCCTCCCGTGTTTCAGATCCAAGGCTGCCCGGAGAGGTGCTGTACCCTTGGGGTTTCCAGCCCAGAGGTGGTTGAAAGACCTACAGTGGTGCAGCTGGAGCAATGTGTTTCCCAGTCATGTTAGAAAGATGCAGCTACCTGGCCAGGGCTAACTCCATAGTGTGCAGCACAGGTAGGATGTTGCTGCTGTTGTCTCAGGGTAGGTTAAACAGATGGGACATTTGCGGAGCCAGTCGCATTCCCACGCTGTTAGCACAGAAGTGGCTGAGGTGGGAGATACCTGCCTCTGGGGAGGGCAATGTAAAATTTGAAGCTACCCTGTGGGCGTCCACATGTGAAGGTGGGCTGGGAATTGCAGCACTGTAACAAGGACGAGAGGAAATGGCCTCAAGCTGCGCCAGGGGAGGTTTAGATTGTATATTAGGAAAAATTTCTTCACCGAAGGGGTCATCAAATACTGGAACAGGCTGCCCAGGGATGTGGTGGAATCGCGATCCCTGGAGATGTTTAAAAGATGGGTAGAAGCGGTGCTGAGGGACATGGTTTAGGGGTGGCTTTGGCAGTGTTAGGTTGGTGGTTGGACTCGATGATCTTAAAGGTCTCTTCCAACCTAGGTGATTCTGTGTTTCTAAGAGGTGGACCTCTCATCCATACCCTCTGGAGATGACACTGGCAGGGGAAAAGCAGCAATCAGAAGACACAAGGAGGCCAAGACTGACTTTGGTCCCTTGTCTCCTTCCCTATGTGTGAACGTTTCAGTGATTCCTCCGCTTTTTTTGCCCTGCCTTCCCTTTCATGGCCTTCCCAGTATGGGAAAGTGAGGAAGGACATCCCGCAGCATTCAGACTGGGAAGGGTGAAAGCACTGGTCAGCGAGGGAGGCAGCTGGTGGGGACCGGGGTGGTTACTGGAGCTGGGAACTGAGGAGGTGCGGGGCAACACAGGTTTGAAAGCACTGGTGTCCACGGTCAAATCACCTTCCTTGGCACAGATTCCTGTACTCAAGGTGCTCACCTGGTTATCTGGGACCTGGTGTCCAAAGAGGAGGGTTGAGGCTGGTGTTCCTGTAAGGTGGACACATTATCTTACTAACCCAAGGCAAAACAAAAATATGCAGTCCAAAGAAGCAGCTCGTGGCTGGTTTTTTGATCGAATCATGCTTGTTATTCATACTTGTCCCATGATTTTTCAAACTTAGAAAGTGGAGGTGCTGACTTAGACTGAGAGCTACTGAAAGAGGCTAAGACATGCCTCCTGGCACGCCGCTCACAGTAACCCGCTGGGAATATTTCAGTGCTTTTGGTTGGATTGGAAACAGGAGGGAGAAGCAAACATCTGAGTTAGGTGCATCTGACTCTTCACCTGCTTGGATTCTCCTGGACCTTGGTTTGGGCTGGCCGTTTTGGGGCATACATTCAGAATGAGTCTCAGGAGAGTTTGCTGGGCCACCAAAATGAATGAGGGAGATCCCCAAATTCTGTGTGGTTCAGACCAGTTCTGGGAGCCACCAAGCCGTTCTGTAAATCTGCGAGTCTGTAGATGTGTTAGATGTTTTTGTGTGTGCAAATCCATGCTTCCTGTTGGTCCGCAGTTGGAAAGAATGATTTATGTGGACCAAGAGTCCTGGGCCAGGGTCTGTCCTTGGTGCACACACTGCTCCTACAGGTACTGTGAGCAGAGCTGGTCTTTGGTTTAGTTGCTGGCCTCAGTCAACCTTGAATCCAGGGAAAAGACTTTTCTTTCCACTTCTCTCTCTCTCTCTCCTGAGACACCTGTGAGACAGATACAGAAAAAAGATGGAGCAGAACATTTATTAAGATCAACAGACACCAAAATCCATCTGGCAGCTGGCAGACGGGACACCTGTAATGCTGCCTGTAACCGGATCAGCCATTGCGGCTTGAAGGGAGATGAGATCTTTCAATTTGGGACATATTTTCTCCCAGCCCATGCATTTTGATGTTTATTTTCACAAACGGCCAGCCAAGTTGGCTCTGAGGCAGCGGCGGTTCGAATCCCTAATGGAAGCTGCAGACGGAGCCTTTTAAAGCCCCATCCTGCCTCCTCCGCCAGCCAAGTGGCTTTCCAAATTCTGCCGGAGAAGTGTCCTTGCCCCGTTGCGCTCCGCCAGGAGCGGCCACGTGGTGCCAGACTTGGCTTCACTGCCAGCCCTGGAAGCACACAGCCCCTTGCAGCAGCTAATGCGAAGTGACAAACCAGAGCGGCCAGTTTGGGGGGACTGGGAGTATGAGGTTTCAGTGTGACCGATTGCAGCTGGTTGCTGCTCAAATGGTTGCAGGTGCCTCTGGCAGCTGACACAGTGACTACCTCCTTTTGCTGCCCCAATTTGTGTGGGTTTTTTGGGGGAGAAAGCTGTTCCAACTGTTAGTCCAGCTATCTGTAAAATGAATGACGGTAGGGAAAAAGTACTGAGGGAGGAGCAAGTTTCCATGACACTGTATAATACGAAGGAGAAATAATAGGGCTAGAAAGCCAGGTATGAATTTCTGCCCAAAAAACTTCGGAGCAAGCAAACAAAAATGTATTTCCTGAGATCTGAAAGCATTTAATGGACTTGTTCTGCAGTATTTTTGCATTTCCTAGATCAGTGGGATCCTGTAGAAGTGCTAGCTAGTGCAAGGGGGAATGTCAGCGCAGCGTTTTGTCTTGAGACAAGATGTGGGACTGAAATGCAAGCTAACACTTACGCACTGCCGTCCTCAAACTGACTCATCTTCATCGCTCTGCAGGGGCAGTAGGAAGACCATTCCCATTCTGCAGATGGTAGAAGCGAGGAGGTGTGTTAGGCTCTGTATCCCAGTCCAGTGGAGACATTTCTCTTTGACCCAGAATTTATCCCCACTGGGATTAGAAACAACTGTCTGAACACTTTTTCTGTCTGTAAATTTATTTGTCTAAATCCTGTGCCCTCCCTGTCCCCCCTCCGTGTCTTCCAGCCTTGTTGCACAAGCAGTGCCATACTTTGAGTAAGGAGATATGTTCAGATGGGGGACGCATGGGCAACTGGGGTTTGGGGTTTGTTCAAACGAAACCACGTTGGTGGCTGGCTTCATTCTTCAGGTGGACAGTGACATACGTCCTCTTCATTGCCCCAAAACAGAATGAGTTTTTCACCTGCATTTGTTTTCACTGTAAACCCGTTTCAGAGCACGTTCATTTGTTTGGCTTGTTTTTTGTCTTTCCAGAGCCTTTCAACATGGCCTGAATGCATCTTTTTTTTCCTTCTGGGTGTTTTCAACTGTATTTTTTATTGTGGAAAAAATTCAGTTAGTTGCATAACTGGATGGTAGTCAGGGAAAGAAAGGAAGGAAAGTCAAAATGGAGGAACAAGTTATACTGATACTGGGTGAGGACAGGAATAGAAATTCAGATGCTGTAAGTCCTCATTTCCATGACATGAGTAAAGAAGTGCCATTTCGAAGCCTTTGAAGCATGAACATAGCAGCCACATCCACTTGAAATCCTCTATTTTGTGGCAGAGCAGGAAAAGCTCTTTTCTGCTTTAAAAGCATCATCTTGGGGTGTGGAAGAGGAGGGATAATGAGGAAGGGGCTTTGCTGCATAGGCCATGGGGGAGCTCTGCCAGATGCCAGCCCACACTTTGAACTAGTTCTGAGGTCTCGGGTGGGTGGGAGAGAGTTTATTCATGGTCTATAAAAGGTGCCATAAGGTGAGAATCTGTGTATGTGGCTTATCTGTGGGAAGGAAACAGGCAGCTGCTTCTTGGTGTGTAGGTACCTCTGCTGGAGAGGCACCTGTAAATAGAGACAAAGGAAAAAGTAGATGAGGGACAATTTATAAAAAACCATGGAAATAAGAAATAATCCACCGAAATGTGCAGCCAACTGATGTGATGAAATCTCTGTCATTTACAAGGCTTGGCTCAAGTTTGGAGATTGTGTTGGGTCTCTTAGAAGAAGACATTTTCTCCATTTGCTGCCTCCCTCTGGAGGAAGATCCATTGCACTGGTCATGACATGGCTCTGGGAAGGACTATATAGAGCTTCAAAATGCTCTGTCCATGTCCTCTTCTTATTGCTCAAATTGGATGGCTGTGGTGACAGTAGTCACTTGCTCCTTCTGGGGAGGGTTTAGATCTCCCACACTGTGGCTGAGCAGCTCCAGGAGGCAGCAGACAGCATCCAAAACCCACCTCCATCAGCTGGATTTGAGAAGACAACCCGGGGGTGAATTTTTCTAAAAATCACTTGCAAGTTCCCTGGGCCTTCAGACAGCTGGTCATGAATGCTGATGTTGGGAACAGCCCGTGGGCTGGAAACAAGCAGTTTTAAGAAGACTCCAGGGAAAGGATGTTACTACCATCGGTGACTGGGTTTCTGCCCCTTTACATGTTTTAGGCTCAGGCACATTTTGTCTGAGTTCAGCCAACACTTCATGATCTGTCCCTTGAAATCCTAATTGAGCCTGTGTTTTCTTAAGCCTCAATTTCAAAGGGCAGGGGAACAAATGTGATTCTTGGTTCTTTTCCCAAAGGTGCGAAACTGTAGATTAAACGTATCCTGGAAATAATATTTTATGCTCAAATCTTTCCCACTGCAATAAAAATGGCTCAAAACCACATCCAGTGACAAAACCCTCCTATATTTAACCCATGTTGAGCAGCAGCTGAAATACTGATGGGAAATGTCCTGGCGCTTCCAAGTCAGTGGCACTCTGGAGCTGCTGGAACACGTCCTGCTCCTTATGGACAGTCATTGCTCCAGAAACACATTACAGATGTTGAGGATGTGAAGGAGTAGGCTCCTTCCATCACAGCGTTAGGACAGAGAAGGACTAAAAAAAAATAATCCCAGACTGGAGGCATCCCTGGGGTGTTTGTTTGCCTGTTCTGTGTCTGGGCTTCAGGATCGACCTCTGGTTCCTGCTCATTGTCAGAAATGTCTGAAACAGGAGAAGCCTCCTGCGGTCCCTGCTAACGAAGCGGTGTTTATCACGCTCTGGTAATTGCATTTGCTATGGTATTTACAACATCTCCTATGTTTTGAAATGGAGAGATCTCAGGCTTGCCCAGGGCTAATTGTGTGCTCTAACCTGCTTCTGAGCCCATATGTACCTTTGAACATTAACATACACATTGACAGTGTCCAAGGAGGTTCTCAACCCCACAGCTACTACGCTGGGAAAGTGACTGTTGCTGTCTTAATGTTTGCTCTCAGTTTTTATCAGGTGTGGTGTCTTGTCCCTTCCTCTACAGATCCTAGGGAATTTTATTTTATTTTATTTATACCTTGTAAAGATGTAGGCAGTCCTAGCGGTTAGTGGTGCAGGCAGACAATGTATGGAGGGAGGGAAGGCAGGTTCTCCATCGAGGTAAATGAGGATTCAGAGCAATTTGGGAGTCCAAGAGCAGCACAGAGGCTGTCGCAGACTTGTTCTGTGCTTTCAGCAAGAGGTTCATCTCTGCCTACCCTAGGAGGTCACTGAGCAGATGTTGTGGTATTCTCCTATTCAACATCATAGAAATGTGTTTTCAGTTAGTGTAACATGGCTTTTTTCTCATAAGGGAAACCACTAAAAGAATTTTTTTTTTCCTTTTTTTCACCCTCAAGCCCAGAAAATTAAGAGATGAAGCTGGCTGGGTGTCACTTGCAGTTCAACCCCTGTGTGGGAATCAACTGTCAGACTGGGATACCTACCTTATGGGAGCAATTTAACCGCCTGAAGTAGGTGCCTGATACCATTTGAGATGCCGAAGGGGATCCGAGAGATAGGGCACAAGCCCAGGAACAGCAGGAAACTTGCTGTTCATCACTGAAGCATCACTTTCTCCAATAGCAGCTGGAGACCACACAGGCATTTCAGGTGGCACAAGGTGTCACAGGTGTCACACACAGCAGAGTCACTTCAGCTGACCAGATGAAGGTGTTTGCTTTAGGACAAATAGGGCAGTCATCCATGGTCCTCTGCAGATGTCTTAGGCACACCAAAGTGTGCAAGAAGGAGCTAGACACCTTGTTTGGGCTCTAGATCTCCACTGACTCATGAAAACTCAAGACACTGATCTTTATAGCCAACTTGTTGACATCTGAAGTGTCTTAGTCTGTGAGCTGAATCTATCCCATGTTTTAATTGGCTTTTGACTTGTGAGCATTTCTTACAGAAATGCTTGAGAAAACAGAGCTTCGTGATACCGGCATTGTGTCCTCTGCTTTGCAGCACTAATGCTTTCTCTGTGCATAAATTGATAATGAAGTCACGGGTTAATGAACCCGTTAATGTGCATCTTGCGGCACATAAAACATGGTATGGGCTGGTATGAGTCCTAAGTGAAAAGGCTCCGCTGAAAACCTACATAAGAAGCGATTGGTGGCTTTCTCCTAGAGGAAAAGGCTATTTCTGGTGCTGACCTCTGGATCTTCAGTGCCATGGCTGCACGAACTTCCTGTGTGGTTAGGGGAGTTCCCTCTGTCATATCAGAGCATGGTGAGAAGGGAGTTGTTTGAGCATTGAAGTCTTCAGCTCTTTTGAGCTCATGTTGTGGTCTGGCCTTGGCCCCATATGGACTTACCAGGCACTGATGTGGTCCTGGAGTGTTTATGCTACAACACCCTGACCGTGACTATGGCTCTGTCTCACTGTCTGCTTTTCCCGGATACAGCAGTTCTGGGCTTAGATTCAGTGGATTGCGGAAAAGTCGGGAGTTTGAAACAAACACTGCGTCCTGCCTGGGGTCCTCCTTCCACATCTATTGCTGTGTGGAACAGGTGGCTTGAATTTGGCTGGAGCTTATGGTGCATTTTGGAGCCTTTATCTTCTAGTTTATGAAGCCTTTTGGATAAGATTTGCTGAATGCGTTTAAGATGTTGAGTTTTATTTTGTGGATTTAAATCCAATCTTTTAAATTGCTTTAAAGTAATTCCTTTTGTTTTTTGAAGTTCCAAAGCCCCTGGCTCCCTTTTTTGCAATGCTTGTGGTCAACTGCAGACTGATTTAGGAAATGGTGCAAAATGTGTAAATAAAACTAAAAGCATTTTTCAAAATGGTGTTAGGAAAAAAAAAAAAAAGAGGACACGTGTTAGCAATACTTTTATCAAAAGGGAATGATGTCTCTGACCATAGAAAACCTCAGACTCCAAAGCTTGCAGGAACAACCGGAATAAGCTTTCTAATCCAGGCAACATTGTTGGAACCATCATATAAGACCACCTTTTTACACGGGGCTCTCTGAATTACTTCAACATTGATTTTAAGGCTTTTTCTATTTGGTCTCCAAGCATATACTGTAGATGGGACTCTGAACTTGAATTTTCTATGCATTTTAGGTATAAATATTCTGGCTTGGGATTGGCCTCTTGGTTGGATGTCTTTTTAGTAGTTGAGAGGGGTTAGGGAGCTTGCCTTCTTCAGTATTGCTCCTAAAATGTGAGTAAAGACTGAATTTCTTGCATAGGGGGCTCTAAAGTGCGGCAGCCACCAGCAGAATGGAGTATAGGAGTCTGTTTGACAAATGTTCCAGTATTGGAAGCCCTAAATGGAGGCAAAATCATGTCTTCTGAGGAAAAAGTGGAGAATACAAGTTGGGACTACAAAAGAAGCGCAAGGTATGGGCTGGTTTGGTTTTTAAAGTTTGAAATAGAAATCTAATTATATTCAAGTGAAGCAATCCATTAAGTAGCCAAATCTACTGTGTTTTGTACCGTCTACTTGGTGGATGCAGTTTGGGACCTTGTCCCATATCCACTGAAACTCATGCTGAGTTTAAAGGAAGAGAAATCATGTGTTAAGGGATATAGTCCACTTTCTCCTTCTCCTGAGCCTGTGCTTGTAATTTAGGAAGCGTGTGATCCATGGTTGCGATGGAAGAAGTTGGTGTGAGGCACTTTTGTGCTGGAGGAAACTAAAGATGCTGTGCTGAAGAACCAGCCACGCCAGCCACAATGTTGCTTCTGTTCATGGGGTTTGAATAGAGGATTACCCCATGCCAGACAGAGGAGATGTGCTTTTGTGGAAAACTCTCCATTTCTGGAAAAGGAAAAGGGCAGGAGATAGGGTTGTCTCTTGCCATGATGAAGAAAGCAGCAGCATGGTGCCTGAAACATACCAAAGATCCTCGTAAGATTTGGTCTTGTCAAGAACGAAAACACCATATTGGTTTATATTGCCTCAAACCATTATTTAGAATTTGTCATTGCTTACATGGCCCCATTTCTGGGGACAGCTGAACTTGGAAGTAGAGGGTTCAACCAGATCTAAGACGCCTGAGCATCATCTTTCTAAATTAAAAGATCAATTGCCTAGTAGTTACACTATTCTCAAGGCCCGGGTTGACCCCTTGAAGTGAACAGTGGGTCATGCCGTATCTAACACGAAGGCCTAGGAAACCTACACTTTTCAAGGACATGCAGTTAGGAAAAAATGATGTGATTTGTTTAGGCACAGGTTTGCTCAGCTGGGCTGATCCTCAGGCTTTCAGCTGCAGGTTCCTCAGGTGCTGAGTTGCTGGGATGGTGGATGCTGCAGGGCTTGTTGGATAAAGGATTTCTTCAACAACCTCACTCATGTGTTAATACCTACAACATAGGCACCTAGAGCAGGATTTGGTTACCTCACTGTAGGATCCTTATGCCATCTGAAATGCCCTAGACTGGCCAGGACCTTTGTGCAGGACTGGCTGATACATCACAGGACTTGTGGAAAACTCTAAACCGTCTGCAGTGGCAGATGGCAGGTAGGAACGCACCCACAAATGCACACCACCTGAAATACTCACCACCTGAAATGAGAGTAGACACTTCCACTTGAGCAACTGGATCATCTCCTTAGAGTCAGTTGAGCTGGACCCAGACCTGGAGAACATGAAGTTGAACAAAGGTCCATAATATTTTTTTCCCCCTGCTCATCTCAAAAAGGTTTTGAATGAACTTGGCTTGAGTAATCAAAATAATCATGCAAAAAAAAATCACAGTACTCTTGAAGAATTTTGGTTTTGTATGAGTCGTAAGTGCTGTTCTAGTGAAGAGGAACTTGGGCATGGAGTGCCAGTGAGGTGGAGAGAGCACATTTTTACCTGGCGTGGCACCATGCCCATTAAGTGATGACCTCAACCTTCAGAAACTTCACAAAGAGAAATTCAAAGTGAGTTGGAGGCACTGTATAAGAGAACTTTCTGAGAAAACACCAAGGGTGTGCCCAGAATTTACAGGGTGCTTCAGCATCAGCTTTCCTCTGCCGAGGGCCACAAAGGAAAGCTGCAATACCAAATCCAGGGGTGGGAGTCCTGCTGGTGGAGCTCCGTGTGCAGCAGTGGTCTAGGTTCCATGCTCCCAGCCAGGAATCTCTTCTCCGTGCTCTTCTGGAGAGTCTTCTCCGCCTGCCCACAATAGCAGGATCCAGAGGAGACCAACCTCATCCACCAAGAGTCAGCTTTTAACAGTACTGCTGTTAACCTGGGCAGAGCGACATGGAGAGGTGAAATGTCTTTCCCCAAGAGATGCCAGAAAAACCTGATGACTGATTTAATGGCCGAAAGTCTGGGAAATTCATCAAACGCAAAGGTCTCACCCCATCTCTGGTACTTGAGTTTCTCCTGTCTTGTGTTGGAAATCAAACCATCTGCTTGGGAGGCAATGCTCTTGTTTGACATGGAAACAATGATATATTCTACTAATAACAAAAAGCCATTGCAAATTGTGGCAGTAAGAGAAAAATATTAAAGAGCGGTGCAGTTTGGAGCTGTAGGTGAGCCGGGGGAGCTTTTGATAACTGTTTCTTTATGTCCTCTTCTCCTTCATCTGCCTAATTTCCTGGGGAAACCAAGTAGGACCTTCTGGAGATGAACGTCTCTGGAACCTCATTTATAGCTGTCTTGTTTTTCTGGGATGACATGTTCAGACACAGTTGCAAGCAGCAAACTCATGTGTCGTTAATAAATCCAGGTGACTCATGCTTGCTAGCATCTCACACACAAATGTTAAGAGGTGGAAGTACAGCAGAAGGTAATGCAAGGAAACCAATTTTCTTAAAATCATTCTCAAAAACTTCCATCAAGGCGAAATGCGTGTGAGTTTCTTCAGTTAATAACCTTGAGCCCAGCAAAGCCAGCTTCCAAGCAGTCCATGAGATGAGTTTGTTAGGAAGGCAGAGGGATGAGCTTTGCTCTGGTGCTAACAAGGGGTGGCTTTAGTGACCTCTAAGAGATTTTCACAGGCCATTTCAGGTCATGTAAGCGGTTGCCCTCACCGCATCTCCCAGGAGGTGGGAACACCCTTCCAGCTCCTATCGCACTCTCACCTTCTAAAATTGGCAGTGAACTATTTCCCATTGATGGCAAAGAAGAATGAACCAAGGAGAAAGGACACAAAGTCCACGGATTGAGAAGAACAAGCATGATGTGAAAATCAGGTCACCTACGTCTGGCACCTGTACCCCATCAGTGGTGACACAGGGGGGTACAGGCATCAGTAACTAATGCCTGGTTATCAGGTGAAGGTGAGCTTCAGAGCTGAAATGGTCCTTTCCACCTGCTTGGCTGTGAAAGAGTGGAAATGAATCCATTGCACTAGGTGTTTTTTTCACACACAGTAACTGTATGTGACTGTAAACATTCCACTCACCTTAGTGGTGAAGTAATTTCCATGTATTTAATTGTTTCTATATATTCAGTGGCTTTCAGTGGATGAAGCTGTCCAGCCTCCTCTTGACAATAATCACTTTTTGGTTGCTTTGGACATGGTTCCTTCTATATCATCTGATACCCACAGTTCTGCTGGAAGATGCAGCCAGTCTCTATTTACTCTCTTCGTGTCACTCATAACTGTGTAGACCTCTGTCCTATATGCTCTCACAGCACAGGACTCAAGGTTACAGACCGTGCTTGATGTCTGAGCCTGAGAGTAGCTTGTTTCTGTCCTATCCTGGATAGGAATCAGCTACCACAAATGCTCTGTGATGCAAGTCCATGAGAAAAGAGGGAGTAAAGCCCCTTCCCTGACTGTCTGGGACCTCCCACTGCTATTGCCACAGGGAAAATTCAAAGTTTTGCCTAGACTGCTGGAAGTGCCAACAGGGAAAGCAAATATTTGTGTGTAAGACTTAACCCCAAAAATTAAGTGCAGATGGATGTCAACAGTGCCAGCAACCTGCGAGAGAAAGTGAAAACTGAGAAGGACGTAAAACCAGAACATGGCACAGGGAGAAAAAAAAGAAAGAATAAAATGCAAAACAGATTAGAAGCAAATGAGGGAGAAGGAAAATTTCAGCAAGGCTTTTTGCTTTCCCAAAGAAGGGCAGCACAAAGACCAGCAAGAGGAGCACTGCAGCAGGGGCTCCTCCGTGTTAGCAGTGTGGGGGTCTCCCAGGGTGCGCACAAAGTAGAGAGGGGGGTAGGAATATCAGCGCGAGGAATGCAGCTTGGTGGGATGCTGGATGGACAGTAAACACCTTTTGAAATTGGGAAGGGTCCTGGAGGTGATGAATATCTTGCATGGCTTTTAGTTCCCACCTCTTCAGCTCTGGGAGCCGATTGCTAGCCGGGGAAATGGTGATCCGTGGGAAGAGGTTTGCTTTTGCGAAGCTTGGCCCATGTTCTGTGGGAGGAGAGCCATGTAGTTTGGAAAGCGTCCATCTTGGGAAAATCATAAGTGGTAGGGCTGTCTAGACCAGTCAGGAAGGTGTGAACAAATAACCAGGGGAGAAGAGAAGAAGAAAAGAAAGCGTGATTCCTCACCTAGAATTAAATTAAGATGTCAGGAAAAAAATGAATCAAAGCTTCAAAGGATACAAACAGAAGACGCTCTTAACTGACTTTATTCTAATGCTGTGAACCTGGTTAACGAGGAGGGGAAATCAGACATGCCCGTTGTCAGACTTACATGCCGCTGCTGGAAGTGGGTGGGGAGGTGTGTCATAGGAATGTTACAATTAATTATTATAAATCTCTTCATAACGACCGTGTGGGCAGTGTACAGGTGTGTGTGAGGACCTTGGCAGCCTGACAAAAATGTAATTATCGGTTACAGAGTTAGTGGTGATACAGAAGCAAATGCTCTTTGGCGCTTCATCAATCAGGAAGGTGCTAATTAGCAATTGCTAGAGGCCACCGTGTTTCTCTGGAGAGGAAAGTAGCACCCCCTTAAACACCTGGATGTGGGGTGGGCGAGAGCGCGGGGGGAAGCGTGACTTACCTGGGAGCCTGCAATTACAACGAGGATTTCCTGACTCGGAAATCAAACCAGAACTGTTCTGCCTTAAATCTTTTTTTTTTTGACCTGCAGCTGGAAATTGATAGCAATATACATCCATACATCCGTAGAATCCAACTTAAATACGGTGTTTTTTAAAATTGGAGTAGATCATTAATCTTTAGTTTGCCAGGGGTCATGATGGACTCCTATCGCTGAGAGAGGGGTTGGATCTTTTTTCTCGGAAAGATACACACCTCCTGAAGGTCATCTGGTGAACATAAGGGATGACTTGAAACAGTTTTATATTGGAAGTCAGCTCTAATCTAGTTGAAACATAACTGATTTTTGTTGCCCTCGTCGCTCTATACTGGACCCGAGCTTTCAGCATGTTATTTTCTAGTTTGGCTAACAGAAAATTTGGGTTTGGGGGCTATACACCATGTAACAGAGAATTCAGCCTGCTTGCCCGGAAGCCCACCCTTAGTGATCTGTCTCCCCGTGGGCCATGGGAAACCTTGTACACAAAGTGTACATACTTTTTGATCACAAAGAAACCCCAGCTGTGGCAGTGGACAAGAAGCAGCGCTGAAAGCAAGGTCAGAAGCTGCCCAAACCCACCATTTTGCCAAACTCAACTACAGCTGAAGAGGCAGGGCGAGAAAAAGTATTGCTGTATGAAGGCTGCCTTCTAAAATCACTTCAGAACAGGAGTCTGTTAAAGTTCCCCATCAAATGCAATAAAACATGCTGTAGAGCAGCTTTAAAAATGGGGAAAACAAGGGTCGATGCATCTCCACCACAGCGGAGACAGCCAAATAGTGCGTGTCAGGCCTGGGTTCCTTTAAAAATGCGCGCTGAGCCTTCTCGCGCTCTTAGTGCTGTTTGCTGAAGTATTAAGGAAATGGGAAAGCATCCAGAAAACTGGTTCAACTCAGCTGACACTGTGAAAAAAAGAAGGAGGAAGGAGATTGAGGTCTGCAGTGCGCTGCTGACCAGCCACCGGCCGGGGACGCGACCATGCATCACGCTGGTTCTGCCGGCAGCTGTTGAAAGGGAGGCTGGAATAACATCTGCTCACGGGTGCTACAGGGGGGTTTTTTTGGGTCCTCATGGAAACAGGGAGAGGGATTTTTGAGGTAGCCTTGAGGAAGCTTTTGCCTCTGCTGACTAGAAGGAGTGGAAAGTGCCCCGTAACACCCCATTGCCCTCGAAGACATGGAAAATCTGTAACAGTGAATTGATTGTATTTTGTCAGGGCTGAGCAGAGCTGTGTTCTCTTCCTCTGAGCTTCTGCAAACCTTGCAGATGCTGTGTGGGAATTATTTGTGTGCTGTAATGCCTGTAGTGGTTCAATGCATAACGCACACGCAGGATGAGGATTGCAGAGTGCCTGTCTGTGGTTGCTACAGACGTGCTTTGTCATGGCCATTACTGTAACTTCATTATTTCTTAACCAGGATTTTTAAAGTCCAGGCAACCCACATCTGCATGCACTGTGTCACCGTCCAAGTTTCAAAACTCAGCTCAGAACTGATTAGGTATAACTACATACAACCCCTTGCAATTTAACACAGAGGGGAGTTGGTACCAGAAGACACTTAACTATCTTTTCAGGTAATGTAGAGTTTACAACAAGATCCATCCCTTTTCCTTTTCCCCTGTATAAGATTTTGTGTAGACCTCATGAACTACGAGTCATACGTACAAAAATATAGTAAATGAATTTGAAATCTGAAGCCACTTCCAGATTTTTTTGGATCAAAGTGGCTTTGTTAGTTTAAGGTATTGGTCTACTTTGATAAGTGGTAGAGGTGGAACATTGCTGTGTGAGGTCTTCTTTCACCACTCTCTGGAGTAGACTTGGGTTTGGGGTTGGCCAAACAAAGAGTCAAAATGCTGTCTGCAAACCCAAGGAGGAGCCTGAACTTTGGGGTTCAGCCCAGTAATTGAATCAACTGGTGTTTATGTTGGATTATTCCTATAACTTTCTTGTTTCTTGATTATTGTTATGTATGCACGAGTTGTATGCTAATTGCCTGAAAAGGCCTTTGAATAATTAAGCTTTGAGATGCGTGGGAAATACTGCCTCGGCAATCAAAGGCATACACAAGGATGTAGCATGCATTTTCAATAGTCTTCACTAAACGTAAGTATTCAAATTAGTGACTTAAGACATGAGTTTACAACCTACCCAGCAATGACACCACTGACGTCAAAAGGCACACGTAAGCTGACGTGTAGCTGTTGGACAAATGGCAGTTTCTTTAGCTGCTATTGCATTAATTTTGATCCCCTTTCTGTCACCTTATCCAAATTGCTACCTGTTCATGTAAGCAAGTCTTAGACTCATTGCCTTGAGTCTATAGCAGGGCATCTCCTCTGGTATGTCATTTCCCAACCCCTCACAAAAATCAGAAGATCAGGGCAAACTCCATTTCTTGGCATTTTTTGAGTAGATCTGGACATCCGTGGCTTTTACTGAACTCAGTCCATCTCTAGGCTCATGGTGTACCTGAAAATTGCGTTCTGGTTGTGTCTGAAGGACTTAATACACAACTGGAGTATCAAATTTTTTTTTGCTGGCTTTACGGTATGGACAGTCATTAGCAGAGCTGGGAGGCAATATGGGGATCCTCATATCTACTCACTTCTTCTTACTGCCAGACATCTGCCTTCCTTCACACGTAACTCTGAAACCACTTTCCCTGTCTCTTTGCCTGCATTTCATGTGTGGTATTTTGGGGAGAGCTCATTACAGCCAAGCTCAAGTGGAGCCAGCACTTAGTTAGAAGTGCAAACATATCGTGAACGTCTGTCTTGCATTAGGATCTTTCCAGAAGGCATTAAAACCCAGCCAAGGTGGCTTCACGGGCTCTGCGTTGTCCCAGCGCTTGTTGGTTCAACGGTTCTGAAAAAAATGTGGGAGTTTGGGAGGGCGTGGATGTCAGCACCAGTAAGGATTTGCAGTGTGTCAAGCAGACGGAAACAGGCAGGTTATTTTAAAGCCAAGCCAGCCCTCCTCTTTGCTCGAGCCTTCAAGTGAAACTTCAGGGAGAGAAATGCAGCGAGCTCCAGTGGTAGATGGCTCTTTGGGGAGCTGCCAGCTGCTGTTTCTGAGTTACAGTCAGATTACACAATCCTGGAGCCTCGTTGCACATTCATCACCACCTCCTGTCCACAGCTGAGCTGCGAGGGGCCCCTGCCAGCCCAGTGTCGAGACCTCAAGAGGCTGGAGCTGGCCCATCGGGAAGGATTGGAGGCATGTGCAAAACCAGTTGTATTGCAGGCTGTGCAGTGGTTGTGAGGGCCACTGTTTTCTGAAGTTTTCCCAAGCTACGGACCTCAGGGAAAACACCTGTGGGAACAGCAGCTCTCCTAAGGTTTGTCAAGAAGAAGTCATGCCAAAGCACTGCAATCTCCTTCATGACAGGGAATGAGCCTGATGAGTAGATGTAGTTTGGCTTAGCAAATGTTGGTTTGGTTCACAGGGAGGTTTTGGTGCACATTAAGTAGATTGCTCCTGTGGGAAACAGCCAGGCTGCTCCAGGTGCCTGTCTGGTGTGCATCAACTCCTAGTGGGAACACAAGGCATCCATGGCTGGTCCTTCATACACTCTTTCCTCATATATTTGCTCCTCCCAAACACATCTAGAACTTCAGTGTGCAGAAATGTTCCTCTTGCTCCAAATGACTTGCTAACAGCCGCTGCCTTTTCACAGTGAGTCTCACCTGGGACTTTGGGTTTCGGGCACCCAAATCTCACCATGGGTTTCTGGCACACATGGTTACTCATCTCCGCTTTTCTCTTCCCTTCAAGTTGGTCCGCAGGCAGATGCTCCAGCTGCTTTACTGCCCCAGGCTCAGGTCGGGCCATCACTGCTGCATTGGTCTGACATGATAAATGTGACAGAAGGGATGGAGGAGTACGACATTGCCCAAGGCTCAGTGAGGGATTTCTGTGTCCTTTGGCTGGAAGACGTGACCATAACACTCTCCAGCTCACCGGCATTGAACTGAATAGTCCCAGCACATCAGGAGCATCTTTAAGGTATCACATCAAGGCATTTGCTCTTAAGTTTCCAAAAAGCCTGATGGCTCAAGAAAAACAGATTCATTTTGCCGATGGTCAAGTGCAACCGTTGCTTTGCTCTCAGTCTGCATTTCAGAGACGCAGGTTCATCAACATGTTCATGTTTTTAGTAAGCTGGGGCTGAGTTTCTGCTTTCTGACAGCTCTGTCTAGAGTGATGTATGTTCCTGCCCTCTCCTTCTGTGCAGGGATGGGTCTCCTCATTTCCATTGAAAACCTCTATGGTTGCAGAGTCTCCTTTTATTTTGGGACATATCAGGAGTTACTTCATAAAAATCACTCAGGAGGAGAGTTGGAATTACCTTCGGATTTTATAACTTGGCTAAAAAAACCTGGCTGCAAGCTAAAACTTGGCACATAAATCTCAGCCAGGAAATAATTTAGTTTCTCTCCTTCCATCAAAACAGCAAACAACTCCTCCCCCTTCCAAACACTTGCAAATTTCTCAATGGAAAAAGGTTATTTTAGGAAGGGATTAAATACAGAAATGTTAGTAAGTGGCAGGATCTCTAGGGTGGGGAGTGTATGGAAGGAAAAACACTTGAAATGATGCAATTTCTTACGATTTTTTTTGTGCTTCTTCACTTGAAATGCCTCACAAATATCCTGAGGGAGCAGTGTAGTTCACCAGTTTGGTTGTCTTTCAGTAACACTGCTGCTCTGAGGACTGTAGGTGCTGTATTCCAGTACAGCGATGTACTTATTAACAGGATTAAACAGACCAAGGCAGGCCTGAGAGATGTGTCTGGATGGGAATCAGATTAAACAAATTAGGTATCCAGTCTTTCCAGCTGAGCTTGTGTTGCAGTTTATGTGTATTAACCCTAAATCACATCTGGTTGATGGAGAGTGGCCTCAAATATCTGCAGGAAAGGGTCTCTGCCAATCCCTCCAGAGGCTTCGTGTCCTGTTCTTGCTGTTGTCCCTTCCATCATGCTTGAAATCTTTGGTCTTGGGGCTGTAGCACCTACCCATCAGCATCCTCCATTGGGTACATCTGGAGCTGAGCAGAAGTCTGAATATGCCCATGCCCTCTCCAATGCCCATGCCCTCTCCAATGCCCATTGCCCAGTCAGAGATCATGCACCAAGCAGAGGGCACAGTTGTCCCATCTTGATGGCAGATCAAACATGACTATGTTTAACCAACTAAGCCAGCTTTTAGCTGGTAAGACACCCTTCAGCTCCCAAAAGAAGGTGGGTTTTTTTCAGGTGGTGAAATGAGCATCCACTGTTTCTTAGTCCTTTTCAACTTACTAGCCACTTGTGCAACGCCACACTAATTTCATTAAGCTGAGCAGGTCTGTCCTTGTCCTGCAGGCAAACAGGGTTTACAAATAGGCATTAAAAATATAGAGGAAATAATCATTATTTAGTGCCACAGAGATCCCTCTTTTCCCAGAGTTATAGGCTTCTGAGATTGATGCCTTGAGGACATCACCTACAGCTCATTCTCCTGTCTTCAGTATCTGAGGGAATAAGAGTTCAGGATTGCGGCACATTTAACCACATTACCCTTCTCTTCAGAGAAAACTTAAACTCTTTGTAAATCATTTAGACACGTGGGGAGATTTCCAAAGGTGTCCAATGATTTTGCGTGGGATGTGCAATCCTCTCAGCTTTGAAAATTCCTCTTGTCTGTCGTGAATGTGACACAGCAATGTGACACAGCACACACCCAAATCCCACGGACATTGCTCACGCATTTAAGCCAAGCGTTCACATAGCCAGGATCTTCCCATTCTTGGATACTGTGGATTTAAAAACCTTGATCTGTGACACACAGAGACGCAACTTTTCTATTACAAACTTTTATTGACTTAACCCCTGATTATTGAAAGCTCAACCAGTCATGAGCTCCAGTGCCAGGCAATTTATCCAGAATCCCTACTGGAAAATGGGTTTCCAGATCGCTGGAGACAAGGCTGCCACGGTAGGCAATGCCTAGCAGTACCATTCATGGAAAAATGTGGTTTCTGGGCTCGTACTCTGAATTTGCACAGAGCAGCACTGTGACCATTCTGTATGCCAGTCACATATCTGACCAGGAATCCTGGCTCGCCCATTGCTCTTGTCCCCACCCTATCCAGACTTTGAACGTAGACCTTTCCAGTTTGGACTACAATGGCTTAGAAACCTCTCTAAACCACAGATGCTCTGTAATCCCCATTGTCGGAGACGGGTAATTGAAGGGCAGAGAAACTAGTTCTCACTGCTTTTCCCCTAACTGATTATTGCCCTCTCTGTCGTGGAGACGTACAGTTCCTTTCCTCTGATTAGGACCTTCATTTTATCTGCCCTCTTTGATTAGGTGTGAAGTGCACGTGTTGCTTAATGAGAACAAGCTGTTCAGGTAACGCAGCTCAAAATAATTGCGATTTTGCTCTTCCAAAATTACCATTGCCAAAAGACAAGCAAAGTCTCCTAGTTAAGGGACTAGACGGGAGCCCAGGTCTTGGCTTCCTCACAGTAGGTTTTAGGGGTTTTGGGTTTTTTTTTTTATTTTATTATTATTATTTTTTATTGCTATGATGTTAGGCAATTCTTGTGGGGTTCTGTGGATGGTGCCTGGTGTGGATGCCGTGTTTGGTACCGCAGGAGGGGTGACGGGCAATTCAGATCATCTGCTCATTAAGGATGTCTGGATCCTGGCTCTTGCTATTGCTAAAGTGATGCAGTACAAAACTGGTGAAAGTATAGATATCTCCTGTGTCAGAGAAATGTGAGAAAAGCAAAATGAATATCCCCAGAAGAATTTTGGACTGATAGAGAAAATTAATTTCGTAGCCAGATTTAAAGCCCTCATGTGCACGCACACGCACAAAGGGTAGCACAGACTTACAGGGATACATTTGCTACCTGTCCCTAAGTATTTGGCCAGGAACAACAGCAGATTTTACAGGTAAGTGCACATGACAGCAGGATTTTGCAAGATTCTGCAGCCCACCGGGCAGTTGTTCACAAACGAGTCAAAACCCAGAGTAGTGGGTGGTTGAATTGTAGCTCAGAGGTATGGCCGTGTGCTCTGCGGTGGTGTCGCACTTGCCATGCAATTATCTCGCCCCGACACAATTATTAACTTAGGATTAAACAGTCGAGAGGCACCATTGTAACATTAACCGGCAGCGGAGCGCGTGCTCTGTAATTTGGATGCTTGCAGGGAAGAGTTCACCGCAGAGCGCCTGTCGGCCCCGCGGGCGTTTTGCGCGGTGTGGCTGTGGCTGCAAATCCTCCTCCTCCCGAAATCAGGCTGGAAAGAGACCTCCAGGCGTGTGTGTGTGGGGTGACCTGGCTCACGCTTACCTTAAGACCTTATTTTCTACGAGTATTGTGAGCGGTCCCGTGTGAAAAGCTTTTCTGTGGATAAGGCAGTAAGTTGTGCGGCGCGTGATGGGAGTTTCTGATGCTTTTTGTGTCTGGAGGGATACAGGGAGAGCTCTCAGCTGGGCTGTTAAATTTGACTTTCAACTATGGCTTTACATTTCTCTGACTCCAAATTTCTACTGAGAAGTGAAATACTGTCTCAGGAACAGGACCCTGCCTGGGGGGGTTGTACTAGAGTGAAACAGCAGCTTTTGATTCCTATGGAAACAGACATTAATGCCCCGAATGCTTAGGGCCGTTTGAGCACAGGCAAGCAGGAGGGTGGTCCCCCTATATACCACGTCCCTGCACCTTGAAGGCTGGTTATTTGCCAAACCCTGCCACGCTCAAGGTAGCCTGTTGCCCATTCATTGCATTCAGGGTGGTCCGGGGCCCTTTCAGGATTTACAGCCCACGCAGCGGCTGGAGTCCTGGACAGGCTGCTCTGAGCTGCCCGGTGGGACGGGAATATCTGTGAGTAAGCAGCGAGCTCCCGTCAGCCAGATGTTAGTGCTTGGAGCTTGTTATTGGGAGCTGCTGATTAGTCTCTCCGGCATTTTGCCTCCCCGGTTCCTTTCTCGGCGCGCTGACGTTAGCCGGAGATCGCCTGCGGATTGCAGATGTTTGTTTTTCCATCCCTTTGTCTTTGCTTCTTCAACCTCACTGAGGCTTTTCCACTTCACCGCCGCGGCAACCTGCGGCACTTCCGCGCTTGGACAAGGAAGTGAGACAGACACAGATGCCCTTCGTCAAGCCCCTGTGCTTCATCCAGGCTGATGGCAACCCCCCTGCCGTCGTTTCCCTCGGCGTTTCCCAGATCCCTTGTCGCTTGCAGGGAAAGGCTCCGCTAGCGCCTCTTGTCCTGCTCCTGCCGCCGCAGGGGCGTCTCCGGCTGTGCGCGTAAGCGCGGTGTCGGAGTTGTTTCCGTACAGCTCGGCTCTGTTTCAGTGCCTGCTTCCCTGCTTTAAATTAGTTTCTCTGACTCATCCTCCAGAGGCATTTCTGTCTCTCCATTAACTGTGGAAAGAGCCCAGAAAACCAATGTTTCTACCCAGGTTAGATGCATTAAGCAGGGTGGTGCAAATGCTACCCCAAGGACTCACCGAGCGCAGATAAATACAGGTCTGAGCATGCCCTTTTCACTCCCCTCACCTTCCTCCCCCCAAGAGGACTTGACAAATGAGGCAAAACAGCTCCAGCAGTTCCTACAGATGCTCAGGAGCGATGCGGTCACCACCACTTCCCAGCGGCACCGGGGGACGGCAGGTTGTCCCAGGGCACCCGTCTTTCCTCTGCAAAATCCAGCAGCTTTGCACGGCAGCCGTGCGCGCTCAGGGCTTCCCGTTGAGCCTGCAGCCAAGGAAATCCTATCTGTTTGTAAAGGCAGCTGAGCTGCGGGAGCTCATGTGAAGTATGAAGCCAAGATGTCCAGAGTGGAGGAATTTATAGGGGAATATGACTTTTATAGACGTCGCGTTAACTTTAAACATTTGCTTTTCTCAGCCTGGGATCTCCTCCTGTGCGTAAATCTTCCCCTAGGTATGATATATTTGCTGGGGAGGAGTCATGGACTCCACTTACAGAAAATATCCCTCTTTCGGTGCTTTCTTGAGAGGCCGCATTCCATGTGTCTGCGTCGCAGTCACGCTGTGGCCATTTGCAAATACCCATCCACAGTCTGCTGGGGTTTGCTCTGCTTTCCCCTTCCTCCGTTTTGACTTTGAGATGACAGAGAAGTGAAGGTTTTTTCATATTGTAAATAAAATCTATTTTATTATGTATTTACCCATCCCAGTCCTTCCCTTCTCGGCCACAGAGGATGCGGGCACTGAGCATTTGCGCTCTCAACCTGCCGGGGTGCCCACGGAGGTACGGCATTGCCTTGCCCACAGGAGGTTTTGAATTCATTAAGCCCTCAATCAACCTTGTTTCACTATTTCTATGCGCCCCCGTCCTCCCACAGCCCGCATCTCCCACCTCTTATTTTGTACCCCTAACAGCCATATTTACTGTAGAGCCCAGCTTGCGGAGATCCACACAGCACCTGCCACACCGGAGCATCAACCACCTCTGTTAGGACCCCCAGAGAACTCCTAAGAGTTGTAATACATCAGTCTGAAGTAAACCATACTTAGTAAACCCCCCAAACCAGGTATAACCCTGGTTTAAACTAATATTGTTCTCACGCAAATTAATGTTGGTAAAGATAAATATGTTTCCTCAACACCTGATCCTGGTTCTTGGCTTCAGCTGCATCTGGGGATGTTGTGTTTGAATATATTCTACTTTCTTCACTGCTACCCTGCTGTAGAGTGCATGCTGTTTGTTTAACTGGATCATTAAATTAAATGAAGTTTCTAGGAGCTGTTGTAACACGAGGTAGAAGTCAGCTCATTTTAACACCAGCACTGACATTTCAATAGTATAGGAGCAAAGTGGAAGATGCTGCCTTGCTCTGATCAGCAGTTTCTCATTTCCCTGTGCTCCCATCAGTGAGAGGGAAGGACACAATACACTCTGTTTCTGGGCCTTGCTGGTTTTATCCCTTCCTGGGTATTTAATTAATTTGCTGTGTGTACGTGTGGGGGGAACGGTGACCTAATCCTATTGAAATACAAGCCAAGGAAAACATGTTTAGATGGAGACGCGGTCACACAGCAACTTTCAGCCGGAGAACAATAAACTTGAGGTAAGGTATATTGGCAAAGTAGTTTTAGGCATATCAGACTTAATTAGTTTTATTGTGATAATAGTAATAGTAGGTGGGAAAAAGCTGAGCTGGAAATTAAAGTGGGAGCAATTTTGGAAAGTTTGGTGGCTGTGGAAATGGAAAGTTTCTGTACAAGCTATAGAGGGAAAAAAGCCTCTTATCGAGACTTTTGAAGCCCAGCTGAAAGTACAACCCTAGCACTGAGACAGGGAGGGGAAAAAACTAGCAGTAACTCAGTGATTTTCAGCATTCAGGCAGAGCAAAATGCAGAAACCTATGAATCAGCCTGTCTTGTGAGGTAGACTTAGAACCGCATGTGTTCTTAGCACCTAAATTGCTTCTAGAAACAGAGGAAAGAATTTGTTTTTCCTCTTTCAAAACATTTCCCTCGAGGCTCAGCATAGTTGAGCTAGGGAGTGCACATTAACATTCAGTGCCATTTACCTATGAGTAAGCAGCTTAATCCGTATCTGAAGCCTGTGGTCTCCAGGAACAGGACAGAGGTGTATCAGGAATATCAGCCACCCGTGCCTGGTATCTAGAGGCAACCAGAGCAGAGGCTGTGGTGGAGGGAGCCAGAGAGGGGTGACGTGGGTCTCAGAGAAGTGGCTGGCAGGGTGGCACTGCCTGTCCCTGCGGGGGCTAAACCCCTGGGATGGCTCTAAGACCCTCCGCTTCCCCCTACCCAGACCATCTCAGTCGGTGTGCATTGCCCAACCTCGAGCTGGGAGCGGGGCCAAAGGCTGGGAAGCTCTTGGAGATACGGAAAGCACAAGGTGTGGGGCTGGTGGGGCTGAGCACCAAGCCCAATGCCTGGCAGCTGCAGCCAGGCGAGGAGGAGGACGGCTGCTCCTGCTAAACCACTTAGACGGGAGGCTTCGCTGCCGCTCCCCTCCCAGATCCACCACTGCATTCCTGTGGCATCTTGGGTGAATCGCTGGGTGGAACGTTTTCAAAAGAAACAAGGCGAGAATGGAGCCCCTCTGCTTTGGAGTGATGGGGGAAAAGCAGCTGGCTGGATCTTGGTGTGCCTCCTTCTCTGCCTGCGTGGTCAGCGAGGAGAGGAAAGGGACTTGGAGATGCCCCAGAGTGAGGTCCTGCCCTCTTGATTTATTTTTTCCTTCCTGGAGACCTTCTGTCTCCTACTGCCTGGGTAGGGAATTTAGGGACTTACTGTCAGCACTGACTTACCTGCTCCCTTGGCACAAGCAAGATGCCTGTGGTAGGCAGCCTGGCTCATACCCTACACCTTTTTTTTCCCCTTTCCTGTCTTGATTATTATGGTTTCTAGTCTCGTTAAACCATGGCCTTTTTTCCTTTGCAAGTATAGGGAATAAGGCAGTGATCCCTCCCTAGCTACTAGCAGTGGCCAATCCAAGTACCGTGGAGACACTTTTCCACCTCCAACCCCAATCTTGACAGAGGGGGCTGAGTGTGTCTGTCAGCTGGTATCAGCTTGTAAACACTTTGTTCACATTTTCCAGGTAAATCGGCCCTTCTCAGCGCTCAAGGCAACATCAGGGCCAAATATCACCCAAGAGACCTGCCAGGACAGTGTCCAGGAGCTGCCCCTGGCAAGCCCTCCAACAGTTCTTTGGGTGATTTTCCACCAAGCAGTGGTTTGATGGAGATTGGAACAAACAGGGATGTTTTTAAAGACTTTTGATTGCCCGTGGACATGGATTTGGGTCCATTTCCAGGGCAAGGTTCTCCAGACTCCAAGAAAACTATCTGTCTGCTGCCCTTGCAGCCTGCCGTAGGTGGTCAGTGCTACCAGATGCCATTTCATGGTGCTCAGGGTGGGATCCATCTCATTCTGAGCTAGTTATCTAGGCAATGGAGAGGGGTCCCCAAAAGTGGTCCACCCAAGGCAGGTGTCTAAGGTAGGCAAGAAGTGCCCTTGGATGGGCCCATTCCTCTCCGATGATGGTTGGAAAAGGTGAGATGCCTTGACTGGCTTTGTCTTGGGAGTATAAAGTGAAAATCTGCTTTCAGTGAGTAGTGAAATGGGAAGAAAGGCACCATTCACAGTGCCAAAACACCCCGAGGTGGGTTTGGCCTGGCAGAGGCTCCCTGCAGGCGATGCTTCAGACCCCAATGAAGTCCCCATCTCTAATATTTCAAATGAGCAGGAGACTGTGCCATAAGCCTTACACCTCCCACAGCAAATGCTGACCCAGCATTCAGTAAGATAAGTAAGAAGAGAACAGCCACAATCATTTCTTTCCCCGTCCCAGTCTTATGCATCTTGGTCACTCATATGAGGTCCTAGGGTGAAATCCCAGCTTGTCTCCGTTAATGCCAGTGATGCTGGGTCTGCCCTCGGGACCCCGATTCGGTACCTCTGAAAGGTGCAGCCCTGCAGCAAGCGGAGGTGGTTTAACCCAGCACTGCCAAGCCCCCACCACTTCACCCAACATGATGCTTTAACAGTGCTGACAGGGGCTTTTCCACACTTCAGCCGGAGTGTTAGTCTTGGCAGAAAAGTCCCAGTAACTGGAGGTTAAGTCGCTCCATCCCAAACCCAAAACCCTCCGCTGCCAGACCCCTCCTGCTATCCTTTGCCGCACCATCCATCTTTCCATCCAACATGCTCGCTCCCACGCAGCCTGCCCAAAGGGGCTGAGCAAAAGGAGAAAGCGGTGCTCAGAGTCTGAAATGTGGTCACGGCAAGGCAGGGCTCAAAGGGGACCTCCCTGGCCAGGAGAGGTGAAGATCGTCCACATGAGCTGTATTGTGTCCTTATCAGCTTCCCTGGGGCACAGAGCCCTTCCTCTTGCTAAGAGCATGGAAGGGGTTGGGGAAATAAATCCTGGTGGAGTTAAAGAAAAATAAAGAGCTGTGTTTGACTCCTGAGCCCCTTGTGAGAGAATTCACGAATTACCGCTGTGCTGAGACAAACAGAGCTGGAGGTACACGCTTCGTGCTGCATAAGGTTTTGGTTTAAGATGTTTTACATAATTTGAATAGCGGTAAAGCACGGAACAGCGAGGCAATGTGCAGCAAATGCGGACAGTTTTTATCTTTTCTGCGGAGCAGATTTGTAGCTGGGAAGGGCAAGACAAGAGCAGTGCAGGGATGTGGTGAGGTCTCCGGGATGTGGTGAGATCTCTGGGATGCAGTGTGGAGGAGGGTCGGCAGCAGAGCAGGAGCTTTGCTTCCCAACCAGCCGTGCTTGGGATGCGTTTCCCAAGAAAGACGCTCTCATTTCTTCCACTGGACACTCCCAAGAGGTTGTGGTGGGGCGATGCTGGGTCTGGGATACTGAGGGAGTACCCCAGCTAGACACGGCTCCAGTTAGCGGTATGGGTCAGGAGGAAGATTTGAGGACAAGAAACCAAAGTGACCCATGCCCGGTTCTTCTAAAAACACACCACATCCATGCAGAGATCAGGTGTTACTGTCACACATTTAAAGACATTCCTACAATCATCTTGCCTGATGACAACTCTCTCGTGTACCTGACTTAGCAAGGTATGCTGGGGAACAGGAGAACAGGCCATTCCCAGAAACAAAATCCACTTCTCTGTAGCTTTCAGCAATGCCTTTGGACTAAGGTCGGATCTTGATGGTCAACAAGTGCAAAGTATGCACATTTATGGGTGCATGAGGCCAGACAAAATGGGGTCTGAAATTCCTGTCCGTAGATCTGCTCTGTAGGAACGACTGCGCAATGCGGGGATATCTCATCTGTCTACAAACAAGAAGTAGTCAAGTAGAACACGAACCGAGGACTGGTTAACTTCTCACCCATGTGTCCAGCAGCTGGGCTCGTTGCACAGGCTGTGCTGAGCTCCGAGCTGTTGCAGGTACACAGTTCTCAGCACCAGTTTAAAAACGGTTTGGATGCACCCATGTGAACTGCAGCCCTAGCAGTAACAGCAAGGGCAGGGCAGAGCTCTGTGAAAAAATGCTGTTTGTAACCAGCTGGTGAGAACGTGAGGCCTCCACCTTGTTATCTTTCCCCATGCAGAAGGAGCAAAGAGGTTTTTTTTCAGCTGGTAGTCCTGTGATTGCAGGCAGGCATCCCATTATCAAGCTGGGCTCTTCCCATCGCCTGCCCTCTTGGAAAGCAAAGCTGTGTATGTCTGACATGACCAGTTTTTTATAACTGTGTTGTTCCACTGATGTCTCTGGAAATCTCCAGGTAGTTTAAGCACTAAATTGTGGGTTTCAGACTGGAGAGTGAGGACCTGGAAGAGGAACAGCATAAGCACATGATCTGGCTAGCTTTTTTGATGGTGTTTGAGAAGTTTCTGAGTGGCTCTGTAGAGCTGGACTACCTCTGCTGACAGAGGACCAACCTCAAAAGGTTTGGGAGTGCCTCTAGGGTGAGCCTAATGCTATCCCTGATGTACACCATCCGACATTGCCATTCCACCACCAAACAGCCCAGACAGATGAGACACAGCTCAGTTTGCACGACCTCACACTTCATCTGCATGAATTGTTTGTTCCTCTGCATCGGACCCTGTCATGTACCGACGCCTATCACTGCATCAATGGAAAATGCAAGAAATCCCTCATGAAGCAGAGTTTCCACCTCCTGTCTTCCCAACAGATGCCTTTTCCTAACTCAGTGCTCTCCTTTGCATGGATTTCAACTCAAGAAGTGTTCCGCGCGAAGTTTTGCAAGGGTTTGGCAAACACAAAAGCCAAGAGGTGCTGCCTGTTTTCAAAGAGCACTTGGAATGAGCTGTGATCAAAACCGAATTCCCTCATCTTCAGTGCCATTTCTGGCCCTCATCTGTGACCTCCCAGTCTCCCTAACGTGCATTTATAAGAGAAACCTGGTGAGAGGACATTCAGGGCAGGCATTTGCCTTTTAGCAGTGCCCTGCCATGCTTTTGCACAAGAAACAAGAGTTTATGGCAACTGGAAGCAGTTGCTGTGTTTGTGTTGACTGGCCACGGTTTTCGGCTGCTGGGGGTTTCCAAAGCAGATGAAATGTTATTCATCAAAGCAGGCTCCCTCCCCTCCTTTCAGTTGTTGAAAATACTACAGAGTCGGATGGAAAGAAACATGTAATCCTTCACCATCACAGTGAGGATGTACTTGTTTATTTAGATTCCCTGTCTGTTCCAAATGTTCTGCCAGAGAAAGCCCATCCAGGCTCCAGGAGTGTTTCACACACGCATAAAAAAAAATATCTAGATGTGTATTAGGAGATAAATCCAG
The DNA here is from genome assembly GCA_013398295.1 of Chionis minor. Classification (NCBI taxonomy): domain Eukaryota; kingdom Metazoa; phylum Chordata; class Aves; order Charadriiformes; family Chionidae; genus Chionis; species Chionis minor. Next base: position 30,879 of record VZSF01001890.1, on the reverse strand, counting down.
CAGAAGACACTGCCTTTCCTCACAGTGCACCAGTGCAGCAATCAGCTGAAAGTCCCACTTGCACAATAAAATATCTCAGGATGCTTTGTGTAGGAAAAAAAGGAAGGAGGGACATCTCCCTGGGCAGAAATAGATTTCGATGGTGGCTCTTTTAGATCATAACTTTTATGGTGGGGTTGTGCTTGAGCCCCAGGCGCCTCCTCTTTTCCCGATTGCAAAATGTTGCCCGGGTAGAAAACATGGAACTTGGTGCCTTTGTAGTCAGTGGAATGAGAGTTGTATTCAGAGCCTCCCTAGGAGGTGGAGATCACCCTCTTGAAGGGTCTCTCTCCCTGCAGACGTTACAGGGGAAACCAAAAGAGAGGAGCCCAGACCTGAGTCTCATTTTTAGCTGTGCAAGAGAAGGCAGCTGAATCACATCTCCAGTGACACTGTGCACCAGGAACACAACACCTTTGCATTGAAACTAGTCAGCAGCCTTTGTAGCTGGTTGTTCTCATCCCATTCCTACTGTTGCACCTACAAACAGGAGGCAAGTCAGAAATAGGAGGCTGTAAACATGGCAATCACATATAGCTGAGATGAGACAGGCTTCCAGTTCATCCTAGGATGAGGCAGTAGAGAAGAGTAAATGTCCAACAGATGTTTTGCATTTGGACCATCATCCAACCCAGCAGATTTGAACCCTGTGAGCTGGTCTTCTAGTGATGCTTTGAGTGCTGCACCTATGAAGCCAGATTTTTTTTTTCCCCCCCTCCCCTATCTAAGAGCCTCAGGCATGAGTGGACAGTAAAAGCTTGGCATCCCTATTGGGGGTAATATTGCAATAAGGTGGTAGTGGGTAAAATGGGAGGGGCAATTTTCAGCCAACGACACATCACCCCCTTCCTCCCCAAATCACTTCTGTTACAGTTATGGGATCTTCAGTGCTCCTGGACACTGCTGGGATTTTACTCTTTAGGGTTTTATCGAAATAAGCCCATATAATGGGATATTTAAGACAACTCAGTTCTTGAAAAGGCAAACCCAACCAGTTCTGTGTTTTGCAGGTGCTGTCCTTATTTCACATGTTGACATAAAGAGCACAGGGCAGGCTCATGTCAAAATCTGGAGTTTCAGAAGGGCTGCTAAGCTGAAGCAAATCTGGAGTTTTCCAAAAATGACACCCTTTGGCCTGAACTCCAGTTTCATACCAGAAATAGGGCAGCCTTCCTCCGTAAATTCAATGGAGCCTCAGTGGACTGGACAGGTCTGTCAAAACAGTTCATAAAAGTAATTGTGAATCACTAGTATCATTTAGATCTATGATTTTGGCGCTTATCTGAGTACAGAAGTGAAAAAGAGGATTTTACTAAAAAAGGTTAAAAAAAGAATAGACCATCCAAAAAAAAAAAAAAAGGCATTCTACTTTTGAAGAGCTGTGAGCTGTTTCAAGGAGCACCTGAATTAACCCTTGCTTTAATAAGCTTTTGTGTAAAGCTCACCTGTTGCTATTTCGTTTCTGCTGTCCCCTCAGCTCATGTGCTCCTCAGTCCAGAAAGCCCTCTTTGAGGAGGAGGACAGAGTGAAGAAGCTGCAGCAGAAGGTGGCGACGCTGGAGAAGCGCAATAAGCAGCTGCGAGATCGGGTGAAGAAAGTCAAGAGGTCTCTCCGGCAAGCCAGGAAAAACACCAGGCACATGGAGCAAATGAACCGAAAGCTCAGCGAGAAACTTTCCTCCGCAGGTGGTCAAATCCCCTATATTAACTCTTTGAAGCAGGAGAACTCCCATGCTACCTACCTTAAAGTATAATGCAAGGGTAAGTGCTCAGGCCAATGATAATGGTGAATTTTGCCTGCATTAGATCAGGATCTGGCCCCCACACCTTGTCTACACTGTGCTTCAAACCTTGCATGCAAAATGAGTCTGAACTTACTTTAGACACAGTGCTGGATTGAACAGGAATGCAAACTGTGTTTGGCTGGGTGTTGGAGGCACAGCCCAAAGCCGTGTCCTCGTTGTCCTCGGTGGACATTGGGCCAGACTGTAATCTGTGCTGCTTGGCCCTCACCCCCCTCCACCTCCCTCACCCATTTCAGGTTGTCTTTGATGAAAGTGCCAGTTCAGCCCCACGGACCATTGCAGGCACTTGACACAGGACATCTTGGAAAGATCTGGTGCCAGCTTACCTCCTCGATGGGCTGGGCAAGCAAGGCCAGGGGGATGGATGGAGATGGATGCTGTAGGAAGGACGCAGCCATGAATGCTTTTTGCTACATCATCACCCCCAAGCTCTCAACCCTCCCTTAAGCTTGACTAAAGTCTACATCCTGTGTCTGAGCAAAGCCCATGTCCGGGACACAGTCAGTTTGGGCTCCTCTTCAAAATGAAGCATAGATGTGCCCAAATGGTCTTAAGAGTGTTTCTAAATATCCCTGAATATTCTATATAAAATAGCAAATATTTTTTATTTTACCAGAAAGTGCCTTAATGGTCTCAGTAACTCCCCGAGGTGCCTTTATCGTTGCCCAGCCAACAGGGTCTTTTGGGACTGTGTCTAGGACCTAATCCAGCTCCTGCGGTCAGGAGTGGACATAGCCTGACTATTAGGGGGTGCTGGATCAGGCCCAGCGGACAATTTCAGATCCTGTTTTCAAGCAAGTTTAATTTACAGTGCGGACAAGGCTTCAAGTTTTGTAATCACTGTTTGAGGTATAATAGAGGTTGCTGGGCAGCCTCACTTAGTTACACTTAGATGCTGTAGAGACCACATCAATATCAACAGGGCATTAAAAATTAAGGTAGTTTATATTTGTATATATTTTAAAATCCTATAGAAAATATTTTTATTACACATTTGATATAGTCTAATTTCTTAAAATATGAAGTAAATCCTGTTTCTTGGTTATCTCACTAAAAAAAAAAAAGCCCATCGTGTCCTTTATCAGACATTTACAAACTGACTTCTGCTCAAGCAGCATAGGTTAAAGCATCCATGGCTGATAAGGTTTTCAGCTGTGTTAATGTACCAGAGCATGTCCTGGGTCTTGGTACTCAACTACCCTTCCTTCATAACAGAGCGCCATAAGGAGAGAAAGGTAGAAGAGGTTTTGTGTTTTCCTTCCTTTCTCAAAATAGTTCTTCTCATTCCAAGCACGAGACCCGAGTGCAGACATGCTTCAAACTTTTCACCAGGGGCAGCTGGTGCCGGTGGCAACACCGAAAACCTGATTTGTACAAGGGGGACTGATCCAGATGATCTTTAATGTAGAGGTGAGGCCCTCAGAAATACCAGTGTGCAAACCACCACTCTGCCCCTACCTGTCCACACTTTACCAGCTCACTGCATGGTCTCCATGCTGTGTCTCCGCACTTAAAATTAGAGTAGATCCAGGCTACAGCCCCGCTGGAACATGCGTTAACTATCCCTGCGCTAGGAAAAGCCCGTATCAGCTTTCAACCGTGAGCTTCACTCCAAGCTGAACTCAAAAGTTAAGCCTTGTGTTGGCTTCTAGGATGTTGTTGAGTTTAATAACCTTCCAGTTTTGCTCCGTTTGGAAATAAAGCTTTTTTTTCCTTTTATTTTTTTTTCCTTTTCTTTTCTTTCTTCCCCCCTATTGAAATAATGTTGGCATTTCTTAAGATTCTGACTCCTCCACAAGCTCCACTGGTTTCAAAGGCTTTGCCTACCGAATCAGCACAATTTGAGTTGTTTTGTGCTATAGTCAGCAATGCTGTTTCCTGAGAATTACTACAGACCTAAGGCTTCCCTAGAAGCCATCAAGAGATTTTAACTCCCAAATCCAAACCCATAGAAAAGTAACTATTGGTTTTAGTTTGTTTCTGGTTTCTAAACTGCTGTTTAAATAAAGGAACTGTTTTTCCTGGTATAGGTATTAAAAGCTTGTGTTTCAATTTTTTGTTAATAAAAATATTCCCTCTGGTATTCATTGATGTTTTATAAATGTTTGTATAACGCTGAGAAAGTATAGTTAATATAGCTACACCTTTGCTATCCTTACAAATTTTCCAAGCACAGTGTTGAAAATCTTTTTCTTTTGGCTGATATTTTTGTCCCTTGATGAAAAGATTGAAGATTGAAATTTTCCTCCTATTTCCCCCTTTCTCTAGCTCTTAAAAAAAAAAAAAAGTAAACCATTTTATTCCCCTTGTCGGTTTTGTGAGAGTTTTGTTACTTTGCAAAGAAAACAAAAACAACGTCCTCAAATGCAAAATCCACATGCAACCCAAAATGCCCCCTCTGGGTGCAAAACCAAAAAGGGTTGTTTCCTTGTGAGTTTTTTTCCTTCCATTCCTGCTTGGGTTTGGATCATTTCCAGAGATAAGCACTAGCAGTCAGATCAGATCACAAGTTAACCCTCTCAATAAGTAACGGGGGATGCCAAGCCCAAATGAAAACGCTATTAAAGTGTCACCACTGATAGCCTGTCCCTGCTGGTGACAGTATCCAGAGAGTGACCAGGGGCGCTGTACGGGCAGGAAACACGAGTGTGAAGCGGAATTTGGGTTACGTCTTTTATGGTTGATCTACATCACATAGGGCCTGGCACGGACACTAATTTTTTGACCCACTCTGTAGCTGTTTCGGGGACCAGCTAACCTGGAAACCCACAAAAAGGGCAAAATTTCGTGCCATTTCCAAATTGCTGCAAAAGGCATGGTTGAGGATCATCCTCTTGAAGTGCTGCGTGGGAGAGACTGGGGTGCAGAAGTGCAGAGGAGGTTGGCATAGCTGGGTGGGTTGGCAAGAGATGGCATAGGATCCCCCAAAAATATCCTGGAAAAAGAGGGGGATGGAGGGGGGAAAGAAAGTGTTCATATGAGGAAAGCAACTGGTTAGAAACAACACCAAATGCAGCAGGCCCCCATGAGAAGTTTGGAGATGCTTTACAAATTAAGAGCGTTTACTTTTGCCAACACAAGCTCGAAGGCTGCCAGAATGTCTGCAGGGCCCGTGCTAGGGGTTTCCAGAGCAGATGAAGCCAGAACTGGAGGCAAGGAGGGGTTTTTTGGCATCTGTGTTCACCGCGGAGGAATTTAGGGATGCTCTTATGGCTGAATCAGTTTTTCCTGATGGAACCAGAGGAAGACAGGAAGTGAAGAAGCAAAATGAGTAGTAACAAATTGCAAGGACGGAGAGGAAATGGGTATGGACAGTAACAGAGAGTAGAATTGGCTTGAGTGATGCTGAGTGACTGACTGGCAACAAAAATAAATGAAATGCAATGTAGGTAATGTAAATAGATGTTCCTGGGGAGAAAGAAAAACAGTCCTATCTTTGCACGTGAAATAGGATGCTCTGGCACGAGCCAGCTAATGATACATACAGTCTGAGGTCAATTAGTCAGTCAAATTAATCAATCTAGTATCATGAAGATAGAGAGGTTACGTGGTATCACCCTGTGAAAACATTGGCTCAACACTTAGCTGCAATCACAAAAAGTAGATGAAGTGGTAGAAATTGTTAGGGAAAGGCCAGAGACCGTGATTACATCAGTAAGTACGAGGTATGCCCGCTTCTGGGATGCGGCGTGCAGTTATTCCCCGTCTCAAAAAAGGCGTCTAATAGGAAATGTATGGTGAGAAGCAGCAAGGAAAATCCAAAATCTAGAGTAGCGTCATATGACAAGCAATTATATTTTCCAGGACTTTGGGCTGGAGAAGAGATGAACTGAGAGAGGAGAATGACAGAGGGCAAGAGGAGAGGGGAAATCTGGGGATTTTCCTCTTTTCATCACCACCAGCGCCATATGTCTCTGTTGTGCCATTTCAGCCACTGGTTAAACTTTTTCAAGGTTTGTGTGTCTCACCAGAGCTGAAGTGGATACTTCGGACGCTGATTTGTACCCAGAAAGCATCTTCTGTCCTTAAACTTTACAATAGGAAGAATTCTGGGTTGGGGGTTGGTTTTTTTTTTTCAAAGTGGATGTTTATAGAGCAAAGTGTATCAAACAAGCAGTATTATTTTCTCTTAAATCCCAAATATTGTCTTACTTTGATAACCCTACATGGGAGCGCCATATAGTAAAGGAGAATTTATGGAGAGCAGACAATATTAGCAGCTTTCTTTTTTTTCTTAACACCAGAACCATTGAGAAGAGAACGGCTTCCGTATGGTTGAACAATACTTCAGGGAAACAGCCGTGTTATTCTGTTTGAGTTTTAGCAGAAGGGGGTTTTGGAACAGAAGAGCACATCAGTGTTTCAGAGCTGTATTGGTAAAGCCCATTTCGAACACACAAAAATTCTGACCAAGCTAGGTAATCTCTCATTAATGAGGCAAAGGAGCCCAAATTCATTTCTAAAAATAGAAGAAAAAACAAATGGAAAACTGTGGAGAGCAGATAAAACTGACAAGGTATGTCATTCTTTCTTATAATAAATCCAAATAATTGCAAGGAAATTTCATTTTCCTCCCCATTTAACCCCAATTATTTTCATTTAATCACAGAAACATTGCTATTTCCCTCCAAACAAGACTGCTTTGCGTGTGAAACATCATTTCCAACACGCATTTTAGTTTAGGCATGTTCTTAATCCCCTAAAACAAACACAGAGAGCGGCACAGCACGTCCCAATGTCCATGGCGCTATGCTGGGAGCTCTCTTTGGCTCCGGTCGCATTGGCTGCGTGGGGAACCAGGCCAAGTCACCCAACAGGCATTTCCCAGGTGGCGTCGGAGCCAGCGCCTGTGGAGGCAGGCACAACACAGATGTACAGGGGCAGGAGCGATGCTGTCTTTCCAAGGAATCATCTTTTGGTAGGTCGAGATTTGGTGACTTTGTTGGTTTTCCATTAGATGGGCTCGGTGGCATCACGCCACTCCTTAGGTGCCTGATGGTTTCTTCTGATGAGAGTGCCTCAGCAATTGCTTGCTTCTTTGGTTAATGTTAATTGCGTGCAGTGGCATTTCCCTCTCTGGTTGTGTGCCTCATGAGGAACTGTTTTTTCTTTTTACTGAAGTTTTCCATAAACAAGGAGCCATTTCTCAGAACAAGGTGGTGGTGGTAGTGGTAATAATTGCTTTGCAATGTCAGAATATAATCAGTCAAGTGACATTTTCTTTGGTAGACTCCCACTTTGGAATTGTGACAAAGTTTGGCAGAAGTCCTTTCACATCCTTACACCTCCCTGCCCCCAAAAAATCACCAGGAAGCCTTTGAAAAGTTTTTGCTTTACAATGCACACATGCTCAGCAAAGACTTTGCAGTGCTTCATGGCTAAAAACACAGCAAATGCCCTTAATTAACCTTCCTGAGCCTGTTTTGGGTCTTCATCCTTACCAGACAATTGAACTACCAAAGACGGCAGCACAGACAGCCTGTGCCAGAACAGATGAAAGCAGATTTTTTATTGTATCTCCACCTCCGGGACACCTCCACAGTGCCCCATGGCTGGGGCATATGCTGGAGGTGGTCACGGTCTGTACATGCAGGGAGGTGCCATCAGGACGAGGGTGCTCCAATAAACTCAGCAAGCTGAGTGAAAACCAGAGCATTCAACCCACTCCCTCCAAGCTCACCGAAACATCTCATTTCTCTGGGAAAGTGTCCAAAGACCAGGCATGGCTATGGTTTCAAAGCTTAACTTTGAGTTACTGAGAAAAATCTGTAACTTTAATTAGAAAAGACCTGGGATGCTGTGTTAGCAGCACAAGTCTGTTGGAGATCGAGGAAAATCCTCGAGCTGGGCAGAGCTTTGGACTCAGCTGGTGCTGTGCCCACAAACCAGCCCACAAACACTACCGGAAAACCACATATTAGCTCAGGCATGTGGGCACGTGGTTTCCAACCTGTTTGAGTCATCTGGCCAGCAAAGGCGGCAGTTGCAGTTGGTCTGCAACCATCCATGTTGACAAGCCCCTTGAATCCTCTAAACCTCTTGGTACCAGGGTCCAACATGAGTTTTATCATGCCATGTTGTTCCGGAAAAACAGTATAGGAGCCCCAGTTCTGCTTGTAATTATTTAGATCTATCTAAGTCCAGGTGGGAATTGAGTGTAAAGTCTCTTACAAATATGAATCTTTTTGAGTGTCATACAGGCAATTGCTGACTGTACCCTCTGAAAGTCAGGTTTATCAGCATCCTGCCTTCTTGACACACAGCAAAGCAAGTCACCCAGAAACTGGCCAGCTCAATGAACGCCATGAAGTCAACAGTACCCCATCACACACACACACACTAGGGTAGACAAGCCCTGCAAGCAGGAGGAAAAAAGTGGCCAGGGCCAGTGTTTGGAGAATGGAGGAGTCCGCTTCAAGTGAACACCCTCCTCCTTTCCACCAAAGAAGTTCACTGAGGGTTTTTCAGCCAGCATTTACATTGCAGCAGCTCGCAGAATCAATCACTTCTCATCTGCTGCCATGTTCCCTCAAGGCACACTGCCACCACCCTTCCCCTGGGTGGGATCTGCTTTGCTAACGTCAGCCCACCCAGTGCACTCTGCCTTGGGAAGTTAGGGACAATTCACTGTGAACAGGCATCATCTCCCCTCACATTGCTCTTCAAATGCTGGGCTGACTTCAAGAGGATTCTGCCAGTGTGTTGCTTGTTGCCCTCTCTTGCTGCAGCATCACACACGGACAGAGTCACTAATTAAAGAGCTTTAACGAATCTAATTTCAGTTGTGATGCCACAGAGGACAGGGATTGTTAATGTCTCCTTGTCTTCTTGGTCACTAGGGCAGAGTATTCATCCGAAATGCTATGAGGCATTTTGTACCTGAGTGTGTTTGGCCCCATTCCCACCGACTTCAGCCCTGACTGTGTTCCTGGCATCTCAGGAGACCTGGAGCTGACTGGTAGGGCTCACAAGAGGCCAGGTCAAGTCCTGTGTATCTGTGCATGTGTCCACTTTCACCAGGAGCTCCTCCATCCATACATAGTGGATTAACAGCTCAGTCTCTGCAAGGAGTGGGCAGGCACTGTGGTGAGACGTGTTGGCCTTCAGCACCCAGCTCTACATCATATAGAGATTATGGACCCAATTCTCCTCTCACATTGAGCAGGAGCAGCAATGACATTCAAGGCACTGGTGGTACCGCTGACAAGCTGCTTTTCCAAGGGTTGTGGCATATTACAACTGCGCGCTTGTATTAATGTGAAACAAGGCTCAGCCAGCAGAGCTGATTGTTTCTCAGCCCAGTCACTTCAAAAATGCCCAGCTCACTTGTGGCCCTTGGCAAGGAACCCTGTGGGAGAGACAGCTTCTATCATACACGTGTTTTGTATCAGCAGGTGACCAGGAGATGCTTAGCTCCAGCTCTAGCTCCAGGTAAAGCACCACCATGGACAGCAAGGAATAAGTGATCACTTCTGTGGTGAGGAGCAACCCAGGCCAGCTTGCTGCTGATCTGGAGGCATTGATTTTGGGTGGCAACCTGGCAGCGTGGTGCAGAGCAGAAAGTGAGCTCAACCCATCGCTGCCAGCATCCAGAGCACACAAACTGGCCTGGCTTCTTTTCTCCATTTCTAATTGCTCTTACAGACTCTTGGGATGTTTTCTGCAAGGAAGGCAGTCAAAAGGAAACCCAAAACCACATGGTTTTGGAGGGCCACCAGCTGCCAATAGTGCAGCCCATAGATCACAGGCGGGGAACAAATGTAACAAAATACTTCACCTTTCTACTGACTACATCGAGCCCTTAAAATGTTTAAAATGCTTTAAGCAAGACTTTGCATGATGCCCTTCTAATCAAAGTCAAGGAAAGGCACCAAGACATGCTAAATCACTTAATCCATGCAGCAGTTCAATGGCAGATCCGCACAAGAAAATTCAGGGATCCTCAACTTTTGGCCCCTGCTGCAGTTTCGAAAACTGCCACCTGCCCAAGTAGGGGAGGGAGAGCAGATGCCAGCACATCAGTGAAGGGATGTAGCTCCTTGCAGAGCAGTCTGCATTTGGTGCCAAAATTTGGATCACTTACTGACAGACAGACATACCTAGCTGAACAAAAGGGATGGGACATGTACTTTTGGCTGGAGCAAAGCCCAGGGAGGTCTTTTCTGCTCCTCAGCATCAAGAGCTCTTTTGACAGCCTCTGACTGTTGATAATCTTTACAGAGTCCCCACACAGAGCCCAGGTCCTTCCCAGGGACTGCTGTGATTTGGCACTTCTAACACACCCAGGCTGCCTGGCAGGAGGCAAACTGGGAAATCCTTCATGATAGGAGCCATGGAGAAGTCAGCCCTTTGCTGTGGCCATGCACAGAGGATGAAGTGCTTGGACAGGTAAGCCATTACCTGCAGCATCTCCCCCAGCAGCTCTCCTAGTGCTCCCCATACAAGCAGGGGCTGGAAACCCATTGCGTTTTCTCAGTGTCTCCTTGCAGAGTAGAGCTCTCTTTGGAGAGCAGAGAGGATTTTTGACACTTCTTTTTTCCTCTTCTGTTCTGTTTACTCTAGCAGATAGGCCATAATCCAAAGCATAATTTTTACAGGATTCTGTCAAATCCTGCCTCTGAAGTTTATAAGTATCTGCTCTGTCATCTGCTCTGTTCCCCCCACCCCTGCACACATCACGCAGGCTCCAAAGGAAATGTTTGTTCCTGCCAGGGCTTTGCTCAGCTGAGTCAGTGCTGGAACTCCACATGCTCAGGATTTTCCTTTCTGCCCACAGCCTCCCTGGCAGCCTTGGACCGGCAGCTGGAAGCAGGTCTTTAAACTGCTGGTTGCTCAGTAAACCAAATCTGCTCTGTGGGTATGAGACCTCGGGCAGAAAAGTGGCATTGGGGGCGTTTCATTATCTTCCCACAGAGCAAAGAGATTGTGGGTTGACTCATGAAGTCCGAGTAGGAGGAGAGCAGCAGCCGGATTGAAAAGTATTTCAGGTTATTCACAGAGTCATAGAATGGTTTGGGTTGGAAGGGACTTCAAAGATCATCCAGTTCCAACCCCCTGCCATGGGCAGGGACACCTCCCATTAGACCACGTTGCTCAAAGCCCCATCCAACCTGGCCTTGAACACCTCCAGGGATGGGGCATCCACAGCTCCTCTGGGCAACCTGGGCCAGTGTCTCAACACCCTCACAGTAAAGAATTTCTTCCTAATATCTGAACTAAATCTGCCCTCTTCCAGTTTAAAACCATTGCCCCTCATCCTGTCACCACACTCCCTGATCAAGAGTCCCTCCCGAGCTTTCCTGTAGCCCCTTTAGGTACTGGAGGGGGCTATAAGGTCTCCCTGGAGCCTTCTCTTCTCCAGGCTGAACAACGCCGACTCTCCCAGCCTGTTCTCACAGCAGAGGTGCTCCAGCCCTCGGATCATCTTTGTGGCCTCCTCTGGACCTGCTCCAACAGGTCTATGTCTTTCCTGTGCTGAGGACCCCAGAGCTGGACACAGGACTCCAGGTGGGATCTCCCCAGAGTGGAGTAGAGGGGCAGAATCACCTCCCTCAACCTGCTGGCCACACTTCTTTTAACCTTCATGGCCCAATTTCTTCATCTCTTTCTCACCCAGAGGTAAGAGCAAGTCCAATGGGCAGAGGTACTCCTGTGGGGTTGCTGGTGGCTTGGGAAGAGGGCAGAGGGACCCTCACACTGAGCTGTGCCAGCGCACACAAGGACAGGCTGCACCAGCCAGGAAGGGAGGAGGAAAGCACAGAGCAGCAGGTTGTCCCAACCACTTATTTATGTCTCAGATGACATTTAAGTTCCATTTTTCCTGCCCAGAGAAAAGCAGAGAGCCTCGAAGGCAATAGGGATTTATTTGATCTGCCATGCCAGCAAAACCCAGGCAGACGGCAGAGAGGATGAGATGCCTGGTCTCCGCTTGATGTCCGAGGACAAACACATGACCGCATCACAAAGGGGTGCTAGCTTGAACGGTTCCCATGCATTTCCATGGGAACGGGGCAACTGTTTTGGTTTCTTCTTTTTGATATAGCTCTTCTGATTATTTCTGAAATACCCTGCTAGCTGGAGGCTCGGCCTCAAGAGATAAGGAAGAGGAAATGTCACAGACAGTTGTCAATAAATTATTTTTCCCAATTCTTGATGCCAGGAAAAGCAGCTCTTGCGGAGGAAAACAGATCACGGGTTATGGTCTCTTCAAATTATGTATTTCAGAGACGTTAGAAATTTCATTATGCACCAATAGGTATAGCGTGTTACTTGGAAGCTGACAGTAAAGAAAAACTTTTCTGTAGCAAAACAAAATATCTTAAAACCTCATCTCTCTTCTCTTGTGCATATATAGATATTTCAGGCTAGTTTTAGGATTGCAATCAATTCATCTTCACATACACAAACTGAGGGCTTTGTTTTGCTCCCCACGAACACAAGATGAAGAGCTAATTCCTGTCTTAAGAAATGAATCTTATAATTGCATCTGGAACGAGCACTGCTTGCCAGGAGAGCAGGACAGCTGTGATTTTACAGTACTTCCAGTAGCTGTATTTACACTGTTCAGGTTGAAAGTTTCCATGCTGGTTCCGGTCTCCTCCGCAGTGCATGGAAAAAATAGTTTCCAAACTGTCAACGATCTCTAGGGCTGTCTGCAACTGAAAAACATTTTATTTTTCTCTAAATATTTTTGCTGATTTTTTTACCATCAGCATCTTCAGAGCAAAGAGCTGGAGTCTGATGAGGACATTTTTATATCAAGCCTATTATTTCTGTGGAAAATCCACCACAGTTCAGGCAGGTTATAATGAATGAGTTCCTCAGCTGCAGACACTCCTCCAAGTCTCCTTCTTAACTAGCTTCACTGTCTCAGTCTTGTGGACCACACTAGTACTGGCCACTGGTGGGATCCCCAGCATTGTACCACAGCTGCGTAATACAGTGCAATGTGATAGTCCAAGGTGGAGAGTCAAGGTCAAAAACAATGGTCTTCGCCTCATTTCCACTGAGATCTAGGTGAACAAGGCTGTTTTCCATTCCTGGGAACCTGCAACACCATGAAAGCTCACCTAGCTCAAAAAACACCTCCTGCTCCCTTGTGTCCCCGTGGCACAAGAGAGTGTGGCAGTACCAGCTGCTTTTGCTCCCAGTCCTGTTGCTTGAGATGCTCCCCTGATAATCCATGTCCCTCCCAGAGGCGGGTTGCACCCAAGACAAGCCACCACACACCCAGTGCCACATCCATGCTGCACTTACTTACCCTTAAGAGTGTGGCCAGCAGGTGGAGGGAGGTCATCCTCCCCTTCTACTCTGCCCTGGGGAGGCCACATCTGTGTTCAGTTCTGGGCTCCCCAGTTTAAGAAGGACAGGGAACTGCTGGAGAGGGGACAGCAAAGGGCTACAAAGGTGATTAGGGGACTGGAACATCTTTCTGATGAGGAAACGCTGAAGGAATTGGGTCTTTTTAGTCTGGAGAAGAGAAGACTGAGGGGGGATGTCATAAATGTTTACAAATACTTAAAGGGAGGGTGCCAGGAGGAGGGGGCCAGGCTTTTTTCAGTGGTGCCCAGTGATAGGACAAGAGGTAACAGGCGCAAACTTGACCATAGGAAGTTCCATCTGAACATGAGGAGGAATTTCTTTCCTTTGAGGGTGGCAGAGCACTGGCACAGGCTGCCCAGAGAGATGGTGGAGTCTCCAACTCAGGAGACCTTCCAAACCCACCTGGACACCATCCTGTGCAACCTGCTGTAGGTCGCCCTGCTCTGGCAGGTGGATTGGACCAGATGATCTCCAGAGATCCCTTCCAACCCCGGTGATTCTGTGATTCTGTGATTAAATGGGCCATCACAACACAGGGCTGTGAGCTGGAGCACAGCTGAGATGAAATAAATTAATCCATCCCCTCCAGCAAGGAGGGAGCTGCAGAAGGGTGTCAGGAGGACACTAAAGGTGATGTTAGCAAGGTGGGCAAATAGGTAAGGGCAGTCTGGGAGAATTATCTTTAAATACCCCATGATATATGTCTCCAATAAAGCACTTGGTTCAGATTTGTCAGGACAAGGTCCTGAGCATCGGCCAGACCTCGTGAGCGTACCAAATCCACATGAGACCCTGAATTACATACATCCCTTCCAGCACCTCACCTCCACACAGCAACAATGAGATCATCACTCTGGGTCTCCTTGCAATAGCATTTGCCACACTGATCACTGGGAATGGCACATGCTGAGCTGCTGAGCACACTAAGGGATGCAAAGCATATGATTATATTATATGATTACATGATTATAATAATATAATCTTAGCTTTCCACTGTTCCTTCAGTCGTCCATTACACTTGACAACTATCAACCCTGCCCAGGCACATCTGGAACAGGAGAGCTGTATAACAACCCCTGCAGCAGCAACAAAGTCATTTAAGAGAAGCAATGAGGAAGGATTTTACATTGATTGGAGACGAGGAGCTGGTTATGGGACCAGGCTGCAAACCCCACGGAAAAGGTACAGGCACTCTGGTAAAGAGTAGTAGGGTTTCAACAGGGATTGGGCCACGTTAGATGGTCAATGCAGGCACTGAATTGCCAGCAGTACAGGTCTTCCCAAATCTGAGAGTCACCTTGCAGAGGAGTCTGTGTCCCTGCAGAGACAGAGCGAGCTGCTGGGCTAAACTCTGCTGTATTTCTGCCTCCCAGCACAGCCTTGGTGGAGGGATTTCCCAGGCATCACCAAATGATTTCCCTGAGACCGCGCCGAGGGCACAGCTGGCGTGGGCACACAGGGGCAGCTGACCCACCCCACGTGGCACCTACAGACATGTGCACGGCAATGATTTGTCTGGGGTTTGGGCCAAAGGGATGTCCCAGATAACTGGGCAGTTCCTTAATTTCAGTGGGTACGCGAGGAAATAAAATGGTAAATGAGTAACATTAAATAAAAGTAGAATAAATAATAATAATAATGATAAGTAAAATAACCAATAATAAACCAAAATTAAGATCAATACTAGTGGAATAATGGGTAACAAAATTGATAACACTGTAGATATTAAAAAATAATGGCAAGAGTGGAGCCAGTCAATCCTGCCACCTTGGTGACAGTGTTTCGTTTTAATATATGACCCAATACAGAGTTTAGCACATGATTATGCACACATGGACCATGGGAAGTTAAAACCATGGTTCAATACCTTCTTCAGCACCCATCCTTGTCACCAAGGTGTCAACTGCAGCCAAAGCCCCAGGCTGGGAAGGGACCCTCCACCCAGACCTGGACCAAAACACAGCCCGGACTACAAAACCCCCAGGACCAGCTTGTGAAGAACAGGGTTTTGAAGCCCAGTGGCACAACCACTGACCAAAGCAGGGAGAAGCCTTCACTCCAAAGCCTGATTCAGACGCTCATCTTGTGTTTTTATCCAAGAGCAATTTAATATTAAAGGGAACGAGCGGCACCCAGGCCCATGACTAGCAGCTTCCAGGTGAGTGTACATATTCAGATGAAAATCCTGAAGGTGCCAGACCTGGAGGATAACATGCACTGATGGGCTGCAACATGCATGAATGCTTCGACGGGTCTCTATACTCAGGGTATGTTGGACAAGCACAGACAACAAATACCCAACCTGTTGAGGTACAGCCTGGGGCAGAAGATATCAGCACCTCTAATGAGGTGTTTGACATCTGCCAGGAGCCTTCACAGCCACTGCACAATTACGCAGGAGAGCGTAAGGAGGAGATAATACATTGATAGTGGCTTGACGTGGACCTATTGAACCTTAAATGTTGGGCACAGGGGCTGCTCACCTTGCAGCCCTGTGGGTCATCTGGGGCCAGGGCGTCTGGGGAGGGAAATGATTTCCACACATCCTCTTGCACTGAATCCACCCACTTCATGCTTCCGCAGGCAGTGTTCCTTCACACCTCCAGCAAAGTCTGGCCAGTGACAAAGCGAACGGCGCCCAGGAAGCATCCATGGAAGTGGACCTTCCTGCCCTGCAAAGCAGCACGGCAGCCTGGACCATGCCTTGGGGTGGAGGGGCTCACTCGGCCGGGCTCCTTGGCTTGCAGGTGAAACACCAGCTGCAGAGCACCTTTGCTGCGTGACCGGCCCTGGGACAACTGCTCAAGACCTCAGACATCTCCTTCCCAGCCCCATCCTTGCAAGTGTGATCACACAAATCCAGCCATAGAAGTCCAGTATGACTCACGCAACACCCAGGTCCTTCCCCAGATACAAGCTGGCACAGATGCTGCTTGCTGCGATGGGCCAGCATGTTGTCTCAGCTACCAGCTGTCACAGTCATGGAGAAAAAGGAAGTCCACCTTTGCTCACACAGCTCCCAAACCACATTCGGGAAGACACAGAATCCATCAGACAAAGGTGGCAAATATGAAGCCACCCTGCAGTGGGCACAAACCTTGCCTGCTTTGTCTTCCAGGCAAAACGGAACCACTACGTGTTGCGTTGGCTTTGCAAATATAACGCACCTCCTTCTGATCTGGTGGGTCTGACCTGGTAGGAGGCTTTTTTGTACCAGTTGCGACTCTACTAAAATGCATATTGTGAAGCCAGATGCAGCCAGCTGGGGACACGCTGTGGCATCCAAGACTGTCCATCACTGAGCTGGAGCTGTGGGCAGCCCAGGGACAGGCTCTTGGGGTGCCAGGTCCAGCCCCGGTCAGTGGAGCGAGGTTAGTGCTGCACTCGGAGAACCCGTGACAGGCACCTTGTTCTGTGCACTGACTCAGGGGCTAAACAGGCTGGAGAAAGGAAAATGTAATCACGCTGTTTTAATTAAAGACAATGGAAGCTTTCCAGTCACATCGTTACAGCCCATGTGGAGACAAAAATCCCTGTTCTGCTAAAAGGGTAAAATAAAATGCGCTGTCACGCTGGGGATCAAGCTGATCTGAACTTTGTATTCCTCATCTGCTGTGTGCTTAATTCTCGCCGGTTTTTAATTGACTGCAGGTTTGCTTTGGTTTCGCAACTTTATCTTCGAAGCAGATTCTTCGTCTTGTTTGTAGAAATAGGCTTTGGGGTGTGTGAGCAGGGCTGGCGGGGGGCTTCGCACTGCTGATAAGTGATGATATTTTCTCTGCAGCAGGAGCCAGCCTCAAGTGAGATGCGATGTTCTTCACCGATGAGCACGGGGTGGGAGGCAGCAGCATATTTCCAGCCATAAAACAGGGGCACATTAAGAAGTTACACGCAGCTCTGTCAATGCAGAGCTCATTAGACCAGAGGGTAGAAAACACGTTGCAGATGCAACAGCCTTGCCAGAAATCTAGCAGAGAAGATGTGGTAAGGACCTGTGCAGGCAATGGGCAGTACCCAGGGGTGATGGAGGGCACCCACGATGGCCAAGGCTGCTTCTCACAGATGTCATGACAGACAGTAGGGAGAAAATGGTCCTTCTCACAGATACTGCTGAATCCTCTGCCTGAAATGTTCATCTGGGCACCAGGCTGCCAGGACAGAGAAGGTAGATGAGACAAACTTTTTGGGACATGATGAAAGACCTCAAAAAACACAGGGATTTTGGCTTCCAGAATAGGAGGGGTTCTCAGGATGTCCTGTAGCCACCGGGCTGAAGTTCTTTTGGGATCTAGGTAGGTTTTAAGTCTTCCTACACAACTTGCACGCGAAGTCAAAGGAAGTCTGAAAAGCAGGAACTGGAACCCAGGTTTTAGTTTTCCATTTTACTATTTTCTTCCATCCATTCCTCTTCTGTGGGAATGTTTGCTGATGTTCTAAGTTTCCTCTTTCTGAGGACATGTATTTGGAGGAAAAGCCAGGGACAGTGCAGATTGATTTTCCGAGTTTCACTCAGACTCTGTGATACACGTGGCAATTCAGTAGGATAAGCTCATTCCTTTTTTCACTTTTTATGCATTTCATTAAGAAGCATGAACAGGCAAAAGTCTCTCTAAGCAATCATATTACCAGCCTAATTTGCTAGACTTTCATTAAAGCAATTAAAGATAGGATGATGCAATGACCCAGTTCAGGACCCAATTAAGACGGAATCAATAAATCAGTAGGTTTAAATCACCAGCATAAGGCCATAGATAATCAAAACAAGGTATGAGGCTGATGCTAAACAGAATTACTATGTTAACATTGCCACAGAATTTAAAGAACAAAATATTTTCCAGTTGAGGTCCCCAGCTCATCTTGGCACAACCAACTTGGTGGTGATGGGCACAGCCTGGTACAGGTCTGTCAGCCTGCTGGGGAGCATTGCTTGGGTGCACTGTGCGGTGGCTGTATGGAGCCCTGTGCACAGTGACTTCCAGGGATGAGTGTCTGGACCCCATCCATCTGTTCAGCCACATTTGGAAAGAAATCATCTCATCGGTCTGTCACCACCTCCTTTGCTCAGATAAGTAAAGCCCCCAGGTGTCGTGCTAACAAATTCTTCTAAACCACAGCTGTTAGCTCTTTCTTGAAGGTCTTTGTCTTTCTTCCAGTATAATTGCTGAACAGTTGGTTCTGTCCATAGATTTCATGTGAACCATTGGTAAACTCAGGCGTATGACACCTGCTGCATAATGTGACATTTCTACCCCAAATGGTCCTCTTGGCCAGCATCATGGCAAGTTGTCCTTCAGGAAAACATTTAGTCTACTGACCTTATCAACATTCATTTACACAGACACTCAGCTTCTCCGTGGAATAAAAGAAGGAAAACAAAGGGTGAAGGTTGAAAGCAAAATCTGAATTCTTCCTTTTTTCCTTGGGATCTTTATCTAACTCGTACATTATCTGGATGTTAGTGAAGACTTGGTCAAATGCTGCAGCCTGTTGCCCTGGACTAGTGAAGCCCCTGACCGGGGAGGTTGTGGAGTCTCCACCCTTGGTGATACTCAAAAGCCATCTGGACACAGTCCTGGAAACCTGCTCTTGGTGACCCTGCTTGAGCAAGAGGGTTAGAATAGATGACCCCTATAAACCTCAAGCATTCTGTGGTTCTGTCTTGAGATCCCTGCAAAGCACATCAGGAACTAGCATGTAACTACCACAAATACTTAGGGAGGAAAGAGGAGTTGGAAGTCACTTAACACGAGCCTCCAAGGTGATCATCAATTGATTCAGCAGCAGGCTCTGACGTTGACATGTTTGGTGGCAGTGAAGTTCAACATTGTCTTAAGAATCCAGCCCTAGCCAGAACATAGCTGAATTTCCTCTCTAGATATTGTGACCAAAAAAGTACCAGAAAGCTTGACCTCTTTCTTCTTTCCATNTGACCCTGCTTGAGCAAGAGGGTTAGAATAGATGACCCCTATAAACCTCAAGCATTCTGTGGTTCTGTCTTGAGATCCCTGCAAAGCACATCAGGAACTAGCATGTAACTACCACAAATACTTAGGGAGGAAAGAGGAGTTGGAAGTCACTTAACACGAGCCTCCAAGGTGATCATCAATTGATTCAGCAGCAGGCTCTGACGTTGACATGTTTGGTGGCAGTGAAGTTCAACATTGTCTTAAGAATCCAGCCCTAGCCAGAACATAGCTGAATTTCCTCTCTAGATATTGTGACCAAAAAAGTACCAGAAAGCTTGACCTCTTTCTTCTTTCCATGTTTGAAATACATGAGAAAATCCTATCATTTGAGTACTGAAAAGGCATAGTAGTGGGGTCCCAAACCTTCAGTTTATGCCATGTTGTCCCTCTGTTTTAGTCTAGCAGAGACATTATAATAATATAATATAGTATAGTGTTGTATTATATAATATAATGTAATAGAATAGAGTATAATAATAAATTGCATTGCATTGAACTGTATTATATTGTATTGTATTGTATTGTATTACATATATTAAAACTCTAGTGGGTGTCCAACATGTACCTGTGTTCTATCTGTTGAGAACGGGAGTTTATCCATCAACTTCCACTGAAGGTCAGTACGGATTCACCACAATTATAACTTTGGTGGCACAGATTTTCCCCGTGGTGGATTGGAGATCTGATCCGCTTAGGTGCTATGCTGAGCTGTGGCGGATCAGAGACTGGGAGGGAAAGTTACATTTCAGATGCTACTTTGAGCAAATACAAACTTGAAGCAGCTCTGCTATAAACATGATATGTGACTCTTCAGTACAGAGGGTACCTGCCCAGCTGGCCTCCAATGAAAAGCAGTATTTGTTTGAGATTTATTATCCGTTTCTGGTCACTGCTAGACTGCAAGCTGAGGCAGAGATGTGAACACAGCTCTTGCTTCTGCCCTGAAGAAAGAAAATGAAAAACATACAAGAGCCTATGTGGCGCCAAAGAAAGCACAAAGCTCATGAGTTAGATGGGAACGACAAATTGCCTCTCAACTCTATTACTATTATTATTTTCCCTAAGCAAAACACTTTTATGAAGAAGGTAAACGAACCGTTAATTGACCATAATGTTATCAGAATATTACAATTATAAAAAGAAAAAACCCCTAAAGATGAAAACAGAAAAGAAGCTTTTGAATTCAGCATAAGTAAGCAGAGTTTGGAAGTCAGGAATTTATCCCAATGTAATCCAGAAAGCCCAAATGCCAAACAATCTGGAAATATTCAATTGAATACTTGCAGTGCTGATCCAGATGGTCCTTCTTCCCCACCCCCACAGTTATAAAAATGGTTATCAACATAGTAATTCAGAATTGTTGAGAGGCCCCACCAAAACAAGGACTCAGATGTGCTGGGCAGGACACATACCCACAGTGATGAAGGTGGACCTTCTCCCTGAGGGATGCTCAGAGCTGGGAGGAAGCATAACATGATGGGAACAGCATGTCCCCTTGTCCCTACAGCAGCTTATGGTCTCCTGGGATTGCTCTGGGACAGCACAGGCCTATGTTCTGTCCTCGTGAAGTCCCCAAAGGGACCCTCAGAAGCGCATACGTGAAAATATGGGTTTGTGGATGCACAGACAAGCTGGGAAGTGGTTTGGCCTTAAGGAGGAAATTCAATGTAGGCATAACCTGAGAAAGGGTAGGACTGTCTACACTGCAAGGAAAGAAGTACTGTGGCTGAAAGCCCTATGTAGAATATCTCGTCCTCAGCATCTCCTGTGGGGAACCTGAACCACAGGGTATTCCTGGTCAGCTTGGATGGTCTTCAAAGTTGGGCACTTGACATGTTGTGCTCCAACAGATATCGTTCATGCAAAACTCCTCTTGACTGTGAAAGAAGAGCTGCCCATAGCCTAGCGATGCCCACTGGAGCCCTGGCTCTGCTGAAGGACAGTGATGAAGATCAAAGGAGCTGAGAAATAGGCTTGGTATAGCATGAAGAAAGGCTGATGTATGGCATAAGCCAGACCTGTATTTGTTGTGGTTTGGGCTGGACTGTCCATTGAGATGAACAACAGATGCTCTCCCCCACCTCTCTCTCCAAGGACATCAGTGTATACCAACAATCAGAAAGTCCTCAAAATAAGGATGGTCCCCTTCCCTCCAGTGCAAACATGGCTGTGGATCTTGGCAAGGTTGCAAGCATAATATTTTCTGTAGCCCCATCTTGGTCCTGTCCCTCTGGCTTTTCTGTACTGACATTACATCTCATTTGTTTCAAACAGCCAAGAAATTGTTGCTGAGCCTGTAACAGTCAAGAAAATGCACAAAGATCAAACAAATACTGACATGCCATCAAGATCCCATCTTATAGCATCAGAATTTCCGTGTTCCTGTGGTCATTTTCTGTCCCATCTCACTGGGAGCTAGGAAAAGTTTAGTGCACACTGGGTGATCGCCAATCCTGCAGAGGAACTGCGAAACGCAAGACAGGAGAAGGTTTTCCCGGCCATGACTTTCATTTCATGGTGAAATGCGGAATAGGCCTTCAACTACCACACATCTACAGAATCTGAGCCAAAACAAAGAGCTAACTTACACAGGTGGGAGTGTGGTCCTGAATATGAAGGAATGGTCAGAATTCAGGCTTGTCACATATAGGAAGACCGTGGGATCTTCCTAAAGGATCTGCTGCTCCTTCTGACACTGCAAATCATGTGTCAGTGTCACACTGCACCTCCAAGCCACTCCCTGACACTATTTTTGTACATGGATATACTTTTCCAAGAGGTACCTTCCCATGGATGTGTATTTCCAGAGCACAAATGGGAGGTCATCTCATCTGTCCTGGTAGAGTCCAGCATCTAATCCTAGTTGTGTGGCCACAGTTGCATGCCACAGCTTTGAAACTGTAATCAGATTGGTTCTGGTGGTTCTTTCTTCATTCACAATATAAAAGCTGTTAAAGTACTTTGACTTTCTCTTTGTATTGCTATGAGTTGACCATTGTCACTGCTGTTCATTCCAGGTCTGTTATTGAACCAGAAGTCTCAATGCACCTGGCTTCAACCTCAAGCATGGTCCCACCTTCCTGCTAGGTGCCCAGCACTGGTCTGAGTGTAGTGATTTTGCCAGCCATTTTTACAGAGGAAGGAATTCTTGTGTGTCAGTGACTGAGAGCCAGAAAAGCAGAAACCAAAGTAGGGGAAATTAAGAAAAAGAGGGGCAGTCATAATACACACCGGGAACACAGTCTGGAGGAAAAGGAAGCCAATGATGGAGCGCACTCAACAGCCTTTGGAGGCCACTGCTGACTGCAAAGGGATTCAGAAACACTAACGAAAATCCTATATTTTTTTTCATGATTCCCACCACAGGCTGTTTAAATCCCTAGGACCAGATCAAAGGGGCAGCACTCTCCAACAACTGCATCTCCTTTACCCAGCCCCACAGATATTCTCAATCCCCAGGAGACAGCTGTGTCTCTCTATGTTCACACTCAGCATCACTTCCAACGAAACACCTGAAGACCAAATCATCCTTTTTATATGTTTCCCTATGGAGTGAATGGGGAAGGAAAAGAATCTCACCGTCCTTTGCAACATAAAGGGACATCATTCCATAAAACACAACGGAGCAGTGGAGCAGCCACAGAAATGACTCGCTCCCATTCTTGCACATGGGTGGAGACTCATGCACTCAAAAACATCAGACCACATCTGGGTGATTTAATTGGATTTATTGGAGGAAAACAAGTAGTCATCCCTTTAAATTGTCATTATGATAGAAATCTCGATATGTATACATGATTGTCAAGGCAGAGAACCACTTGCGACGTAGCCCCATTAACAATTTGCAGTATTGCAAACTCATTAGGCAGATAAAACTTTTGCGATGCCTTAATACATGCATGGAGTAAATACACATTCTCCCTTTTGTTTGGACATGGATGCTGTTATGAACTTGTATCAATCACAAGACCTGCAATATTAGGCACACTGACATTCCTTGATTAAGGTTTAAGCCTTTGTAGAAAACATGCTTGCATTTTCATTAGAAGTCAACTGAAATGTTTTGCAGTTGGGGATATCTGGGGAGTCACTAGTCTGGNTTTTTTTTTTTTTTGGTATTGTTTGCCGACCCAAATCAAATATCTATCTAAAAATGGCCTAAACTGACCAAAATGCTGTTTCTCAACTAGAGACCAATGTGCAACAGGATGCTGACGCGTTGACCAGAAACATGAGTCACACCTTATCACCCTTTGAGCTACAACCTTCCATGCTCTTCACTTTGGGGGTCATACTACAGCTTGATCTACTAAGACACAGCATGTGTGATGCCATGCTGGGCTCAGGGGAAGCAGATGAGAGATGGAAAAGCTCAGAGCTACCCTGAGCATCCCCCTAGGAGCTCCCACCCACCAGGAACCACCACAGCGCACATCCACCTCCTCATGGAGCCTTGCACCATGTACTACTTCAGCAACCTGACCTCAGACTGATTTACAGCCATTGCGAATGATGATGTTTCATGCTGCCATGTAGCGCTTCCACAGTGGCACAGCATCCTGGCTGAGCACCAGCCTTGAAGGTGGGCTCAAGACTTCTTGGTGCTTTCAGCCACCATGGAGCAGTCCCTTGCAGAATTTCCAAGGACTGATACTCGCTCCCTACGCCACCAGCATGGTGCTTTGTCTCCAGCCCCTCTGCTTGGCGTACACTTGACAGGAACCCAGAGCAATTTCCCAGCCCTTTCAGATGGCTCCACTTTGAGTACCAGGAACTTGAGCATCTTCCACACTAACACAGCAACCACCCAGGAGCTGGGACTGCTGCCCTGCTCATACTCACAAGAGGATTGGGCCAGAGCTACTACACGTACCACGTGGCCATCCTGTACCCTGCCTTGGAAAGACCAGCACAAACGAAAATGGGTTAGTGATTAATGGAAGAGAAGGCAAGGACATGGTTTCCATGTGGAAGAAGGGAAAGTACCACACCAAACTCTTCCGTGGATCAATAGTGGTACTACATGGAGGTTCAAGGATTAAATTCTGGTATTTACGTGGCGATGCTTTAGAAAGGATGGGATAATTAGCTGAGCTCTCTGCCCTGTTTTGTACAGGCAAATAATCACAGCACCTTGGTCCCCAAAACGCAGTTCATTCTGCAAGAGGTGAGAAAGAAATTATCTCGTAGGAGGAGAAATATACTAAGAATGGAGTGAATCAGTCTAAAATTTGACTCAGAAAAACAAACAAAAATAAAATAAATAAAAAGAAGACACGCCAACATGCTTCTTGGTAGTCCTGAGCTTCAGCAACCCAGGGAAGGAATTTTTGACGCAGATCAAATTTTTAAGCATTGTATTCCAAAAGGGATCCTCCCCTCCCCGACTCCCTGTTTCTAGATGTGTGTACGTGACTGCTGCATAGTTTTAAGCTACTCTGGATGGTGACTCTTCCTCTACACGCTGCAGAGCATTCAACAGAAAGACAAAATACATTACCAGGCTTTGCAGTATCTTCTCTACAAAACATCAGCTTTTGCATTTACTCAAACTTAACGATGGATTTAGAGTTACAGATACATTGAGTCATTTAAAAGCAAAACGTAGAAGTAAATGCCTCGAAGAAAAGGTTGGGTTGAATGTGCATAAAGAAAAGGCTTGGGAAATACAGAAACAGTGAACAGCAGTTTAACACATGCAGTGCAGCATCATGCATTTATTGGACATTTGATGTCATCATTAGTTCAGCAGTGTTTTTTTCGCAACGCTTGCGAGCGTACATGCCCTGATTCCACTCTGGAGTATGGAAAAAATGTAAGAGCTGCTCTTCTGACCTTATCATTTATGAAGAGGAGGAAAAAAATAGCTACCTGGACAGATCAGTGGCACGGTTCATGGTGCGAAAGGGGTCTTGAAAACTAGAGTCTGGGCTAAAGAGCCTTTATCCTCCGTTACAAACACTATTTACACAGCTTTGACCCAACTGTGCAAAGTCGGACCAAAAAACCTAAACCCCTAAACCAACTCCTGACCTCCTACTGGTGGGATCTGCGATCCCTGGGGACACAACACGCACACACACACACATGGACACACACACGAGCATACACGTATGTCACGGAGACCGGACCACCTTGGCAGACAGGATGGGAAGGCAGGACCCAGATGCAGGCATGGGTGGAAAGACAAAAGGGATTGGGCAAAACTTGCTGCTGGGCAAGAAATCTGGAATGACTAATTTACCAGGGGAAACTGTTTGTGCAACATTTGTGATCAGGTTGCCATTTCCTCACTCAGCCATTGCTCACAGTGATCTGCCAACTAATCCTCCATGGTTGGTTTGGATGCTGTTTTCCTTGGATACCATAGTCTTTGCATGTGTTTCCCTTTTTTGCTTGAATGAGTGTAATTCTCAGTATCAAGTTTCTGATGCAAATAAGCATGATAACAAAGTTTTGGGATGCATTCAGGCCCCAGTTCAGATGGATAACTAGGTACTGGAGCAAGAATGCAACTAATCCCATTAAATGGGAATTTCCATACGCTGAAAGGATGATACTTCTGTACCTCGGGGCTCAGGCTCAAAACTGTTATTTTGCCAGCAGATGAATCTCCTGACTCTTTGGAAAGCGCAGAAGCAACAGGCTACAGTCTGCATGAACTTGTTGGCAAAAACAATCCGGTGTTTTTATGCAGTGCTTACCTAGAGCTCCTCTGGTCTGGAGCTGTTATCACAGGGGGAAGTAATAGCACAGGTTTCCCTGTATCGGATCCAGTTAACATCAAATTCACATCAGAGGACAATATTCTCACTGCTCCCCAATGGCTAAACGGTTCGTGGCTTTCCCTGGGGGTTTGTTTCCCTAAAAATAGGGTCACACTTAAGGAAGGGGCAGCCTCGGGGCCAGCTGCCACTGCATTTCTTGGGCACCCTGGAGATCCATGTTCTCGTTTGCAGAGGGCTGGGGGAGAAAAGCCAAAGGTCAGGGGCTCTGTTGGCTCCCAGGGCCGGGCAGGGGTGCAGAAGAAGAACTGGTTATAGAAAAAATACTGTCAATAGCCATGGAGGAATGCAGGACACATGCAGAGTGGAACCCCCTATCTAATGCCTACTGCAGAACTACATGGAGATGTCCACCAATGGGCTGACACCCCTTTTTGTGGTTTGATTCATATCAGGAACGAACCTCTATCATTGCTTGGTTTTATTTCAGCACCACAACCATCACAGACACACAAGGCATAGGGAAAATCCTACTTTTTTTTTTTTTTCTGCACCTACTACTCTAATGGCACCTGTACAATAGCAACCAGGACAGAAGAGACATCACCAACAGAGTAACACAGTCTCAGGAAAGCATCACTGCCAGGTTTTCCCTGTACTCCTACTTCCCCACTAGCTGTGCCGCGGGGCCAATATCCACTTCGTGCTGCAGAAGGGAAGATCCAGCAGAAAGTTAGGATGCACTGGGAATGAAATCACATGCAAAATCAGCAGCAGAAGCCCCTGCCACTGCAGCACTGACTTTCAGCTCGCAGAGTTCACGGGCAGCCTGTCCTCACAACTTCTTCTGCAGGCTAAGGGGCCAGTTGGAGGTTTTCTGGATTTTTTTGTTGTTGTTGTTCTTTTCCCAGCAAGACCACTGCTGTTGGCATCAGAGATGGCCTCTGTGACTCTGGAGGTAAAAATCAACAATCAAAGCTGCAAGCAAAGAAAAAGAAGGGGAAGGAGCTGAGGAAAACAAGTTACAAAGGAAAAAGACATCGGTGCCAGTAAAGTAAAGCAGAAAAGGGTAACAGACAAGGTCAGTCCAGGCTGAAGTCCTCACGTGAGGAGCAAATCACACATATTTAGTAGGACAGTCCATTGGGAAAGAGCCCAAAGGAATTTTTCTACCTGCTCCTTCATGGCAAGTCCAGTTGGGGATTTGTTTTGAATGTTCTACTTCTGGGCTGTCAGCCCTTTCCCCACATGCACACGCTATTTACTCCTGGGTTTTGCATTCATTTGTGAGAGTGGCTGAGCAGAAGGGGATTGAGGCAGGGGAAGGACACGCAGCGGCACTGGAGCATCCTTGGCAAGTGATGCCCGAGTGTTTGCTGTACCCGACTGTGCTGCCAGCGAGGGGCGAACGGCTCCAGCCCCCTCCGTAAACCTGGCTTAGGTGCTGCCAACTCATCCTGGTTAACAGATTTATCCAGATTTAAACTGAGAATTTTTAATCATGAGATACTTCAGGATACAATGACAAGAGAGATTTGTAAGCATGTGGTGAACCCCCGGTCAGGTCTCCAGCTGCGTTTCACTGATACAAAAGAAGAGCTTCCCAGCACCCAAACTTGTAGCAGAAAGAAACAATTTTGCTTTTAAGTGCTTCTGTTTCTTGTCTTAAGATCCCAGCAGTTGACAGCAAGCCAAAGAGAATGATGATAAATTATACAACTACAGCAGAATATTACTTGCAGGAAGGAAAACAAATCAGCCTAATTCCAAGTGTGGAAGGAAAGAATACCCCTCTCAACAAAAAAACACAGAAAGCATCCAGCAAGGAGGGGCACCCAGCATATGGGAACCCCCCCAGCTGCAGGAGAGTATGTCTGCCTTTGCTCCCCTCACTGGTCTTTGTTTTGCAGATGGAAAGACATTTGCTTTTCTTTTTTTCTGCAAGATAGGTTTGGACACTGTTTTGATTAGCAGCCTCAGCAACTACATCAAATTTGAACCAGACCTCAGGTTTCAGAAGAGAAGGCAAAGAGGGAATGCTTGAGCCCTAACCTTTCAAACCACTCTACAAAGACAAAAATATTCCCTAAACAAATCCTACTTTTGGTTGCATGTGTGTAAACATGGGGAACTCCACTGACGCCAAACTGGGAGACTGCCTATTTACATCCCTGCAACTGGAGCAGCGTGGGGCCAGCTGGGCTTGTGAAATCATGGGGGTCCAAAAGAAAGTGAATTTCTTGGGACAGGAGTCTCTCCTGAACTAAAGCTTCCTTGCTCAGGTTGGCAAAAAAAAAGTGGCCTTACAGTAAGTTTAAATTGTATTTTAGTCATTTTCAGACACCTTTGTAGCAAGACATAAAGAGCCCCGAGGGTAAATGCCGATAAAGCTCTTCCTACTCTTTGTCAATGGGAGTGCACTGTGGTGGCGGTCTGGGGATGGGGACTTGCAGCGAGGAGATCCTCTGCCCTTCAGGCTGCCCAAATCTCGGCCAGAAGTCCTCAGCGGGGAAATTATAAGGAGTTTTGCTCCCAACCCCCAAGAGACCAATATCTGGCATCTTTCCTAAACCAAGAGGTTCAAGTTGAAGCCTTTCTGTGTGAGCATCTGTGACAGCTACAACACCATGGCGGCTCCCAGGGGCTCACTCAGATGTGCCACAGCCCTCTGAAAACTGGAGCAGATTAATACCGAGGAAACTAGAGATCTATCAGGTGAAACAGGTTTAAGTGCCACCACAGGAGTAGCCTCTCCAAACAGAGCCACCGCTCACTGCCACCTGCTTTTCCAGCTTTTAGCGCTCAAAATACTATGGACGACATCGCAGCTCTGCCAGTTGAAGCCAACCGACTGAAGCTGAAGTGGGATTTTGAAGTGTCAATGAAAAATACGTATCTTATGGCTTTTCCCAGCATCGTTGCTATTGCCTGATATATTCAGCTGCGTCTGCGACTGGCTTTCACCATTTCTTGTGCAGGATAAATGAGGCGAGTGTGGCAATAAGAGCACGCTGTGGGGAATGGCTTGTGCCTCTGGCTGGGGATGGACCTGTCTGGGATGCGAGAGGCTCACAGTGGCCAGGAAAGGGTGCCTGCCTCTGCTGCCTGCCTCTCTTCTCTCCTCGAAGGAAAATCAGAGCTGGGAATGGCATAGAAGGAACCTGGAGCCCTTTGGCAAATCCGGGCAGATTTGCTCTTTTCTCTATTTCAAGCTGCTTTCATGTACGGCTGCACAACACTCACAGTGGCTACTCCTAAACGAGGCACCAGCACGCGGAGCCTGGGAAGTGCATGTATTTAGTAATTTTAAAAAGTGGGGAAATTGCGCTTGCTTTTGTATATGAGCTTCTGGGGAGGAGGGGGAGGCAGTGCCACCACTGCCCCTGCATGTGCCCATGCCTTTCGGCGAGGTCCTGCTTTCCTGGCTCAGTGCTCCTTCGCCAGCCCTTGGCCAGAGCTGAGTGTTGGTGGAGCAACGCTCCACCAGATCCTGCACTTTGCACCCAAGAACCTGCCAGTGCTTCACAGAGCGATGTGAGCATCACCCCTCTCCCCGGGCCGGAAACCCGGCATGCAGAGATTAAGGTCCAAGCTTTGCTATTTGGTTTCCAACACTTGGGTTTGGCCACTTTGGGAGATGCTGAGCGTCAGCAACACCAGGCCAAGCCCCCAAGGAGCTGCAAGTGCTCAGCGCCTCTGGCACGGAGCCGTCGGGCTGGATGTGCCCTGTTCCAGAGGCCAGGCTGGTGAATTACATGTCTTGCACGAGGGCAACACAGCAAGTCTGTGGCAGAGGATGACTACGACTCCCAACCACATATCTTCATAGAATCATAGAATGCTAGAGGTTGGAAGGGACCTCTGGAGATCATCTGGTCCAACCCCCCTGCCAGAGCAGGGCCACCTACAGCAGGTTGCACAGGATGGCGTCCAGGTGGGTTTGCAATGTCTCCAGAGTCGGAGACTCCACCACCTCTCTGGGCAGCCTCTGCCAGTGCTCTGCCACCCTCAAAGGAAAGAAGTTTCTCTTCAAGTTCAGCTGGAACTTCCTACATTCGAGTTTGTGCCTGTTACCTCTTGTCCTGTCACTGGGCACCACAGAAAAAAGACTGGCCCCGTCTTCCTGGCACCCTCCCTTTAAATATTTATAAGCATTGAGGGGATCCCCCCTCTGGTTTCTCTTGTCCAGACTAAAAAGACCCAACTCCCTCAGCCTTTCCTCATCAGAAAGACACTCCAGCCCCCTCATCATCTTCATGGCCCTTTGCTCTCCAGCAGTTCCCTGTCCTTCTTAAACTGGGGAGCCCAGAACTGGACACAGCACTCCAGATGTGGCCTCCCCAGGGCAGAGTAGAAGGGGAGGATGACCTCCCTCCACCTGCTTGTCATCATCTTCCTTTTCTTTCTCTCTGCTTGTAACGCACAGCGACCTGAAGGAGAGAGGAGCTGCAGGATGAGACTATTTGCTCAGCTCTGGTCGGCTCCTGACCATCACCGTATGTCTGCCTCTCCTCTGGAACAAGGGTGCTGCGGATCCCCAGCGCTACAGGAATGAGGCCAGGGATGAGCTGACTCCCAGCTGGTGGCAATTTAACTTTCACCGTGGCTTTCAAGGAGGAGGAGGGGAGGGAAAGCAGCGGTTTCTTAATCCGAGCAGTAACAGCTCTGCTAAAGCCAGACAGACTTGCAGTCCAATTTGAGGAGCGAGAAATGGCATGCCATTGAAATCCTCCCGTGTTGCAAAGTTAACGTCAATTCCTACCTACAGAAATAGCCTATCCCCCTGCAAACTCGAAGGAGGGATGTTACTGGAAGTAACATTTTCTAAATGAAAAAAAAAATATATAATGCTCAGAAAAGTATCTCTATTTAAATAATCCAGTTGAGATGTTTGTAGTTAATGGAAAAAAAAAATACAACATATACTGTTACCTACACTGAGAAAAGAGTAAATCACTGGGGAAAAGAATGAGTGTTCATTAGTTAGAACATTGCTAGACTCACATATATATATATATATATT